>NW_004624816.1:2329743-2406088 GCF_000247695.1 Heterocephalus glaber
CGCCCCCGGCCGCGCGCCCACCCCCACGCCCGCGCGGCGGCCCGCCCGCCCTGGCCAGGTGACCCAGCCGGCGGTGTAGACCGGCTGGGCGGCCGAAGACCTGAGCATGGTGAGCGCCGGGCAGCTCCCGAGTTCTCCGCTCGTGCGGCCTCTCCCGTCCGACAGGGTCTGAAGCCTACCTGCTCCTGGCCTTCATTTCTTCTCTCCAGGTCCTTGCCCAGCTCCTCCTTTTCCTTTTCCTCCTGACCCGAGCATCCTTCCTGACTCGGCCTCACCCACGGATACAGCCAGAGTAATGCACTTCTCTGAAGACTGCGCCTCTCGGTTCCCTGTCTGTCAGCTTGAGCAGGGGCGTAGGGCACCGCAGGGCACTGGGCCAGCCTGCGCGTTTAGCAATCCTGGACGCCGAGCATCGGGCAGCACCTGACGGGGCAGCAGACTCCCTGGGGCTGCCGCCGCCGTCCTGGGGCACAGCCCTCTTGGGGATCCCTCGAGTCTCGGCAAGGTTTGTCTTGGGGTCACACATGCCAAGGATCCCCTGCCAGGGCTGGATCTCTGCCGGCCCCCCCAGGAGATCCCCAGTCAATCGGGATCTTTGCTTCTCCTTCTCCTTCTCCTCCTCTCAGCCTCCATAGTCTCTCCCTTTGCAGCCTCTCCCTGTAAATCTCTCGCTCCTTATCCCTGTGTTTGTCCAAGCCCCATGATTTGGTCCTCATTTTTATTCGTGAGTACTGGGGATCGAACCCAGGACCTTCGCACTGAGCCACCCCCACCCCCACCCCCGCCAGTCCTTTTTCTGAAGACCGGGTCTTGTTCAGTTGCCCAGGCTGGGTTTGAACTGTGGCTCTTCCTACCTCTGCCTCCCAGAGTGCTAGGACGACAGGTGTGAGCCTCCACACCTGGTTTTCTCCATCTTCTTGTCTCTCTCTTCGTCTCTGTCCCTCTCCACCGGTCTCTTCCCTGCTCTTCTTTTCCCCTCTCACTTTCTTGGTCTCACTGCCTTTGTTATTTAAGACTCAGTCTGTGTCTTAAATTCTCCTCCCTCGATCTCTCTCTCTGTCTTATACTTTCTCATTCTTTGTTTTTCCCTCCCTTCCTTTTACAGTCTTAGTCTCTCTGTTTCTATCCATGCTTCTGCCTCCTCTGGATCTCATCTTCCCTCTGCCTCTTTTCATTTTTATGTCAGCCCACGTCTCCAGGACATAATCATTACATTCCCTGGGTGCAGCTCCTGCATGTACCTAACCTACCTCAATTATTTCTTCATCCCCTTCCCCTTTCTTCTAATTTTTCTGTCTTTCTTCATTTTTGTCTACCTCGACCTGATTTTCTGTGCCAGTGTCTCTTACACTTGGTGTTTTTCAGGCCCCCCAAAGTCAAGTCCTTCCATTCTTGGACTGGGAGCTTCTTCCACCTGTCCTTATCCCTCCTCTTTGAGCTCCTACTCCCTCTCACCCTCCATCTTCTCCTCCCCAGGTTTGGCGTGTGAGAATGAGGGCTGGAAGGCTCCTCAGAGCTTGGGAAATGGCAGAGACCCACCTTCTGGATTCTGAGAGGGGAGCTGCACCCCGCCCCGCTGTCACCACAAGTGCTTGAGAAGCACTGAGCACATATCCGGCTGTAGCATGAATTAAAATGTCCCGTGGGTCCAAGCCCTAGGGTGCAGCAGAGAGAGAGAGAACAGGTGCCTCCGGTCAGTCTGCCAGGCAGGGGCCAAGGGGTGGAGCTTCAGGGAAGCCAAGGACCTGGAGGAGCAGCTGTGGGCTCCTTAGCAGCTAAGAGGCCAAAGCAAACAGGGGCCAAAGAAACCCCACTATTGTTCCTGCTTTGCTCTGGCATTTCCTGCTGCAGCAGCTCCTCCTCCCCCTCTCTCTTAAGGTAGAAAGACTGTCTGTCCTTTCTCCCATGGGCCCCAAGGCCCTGCCCCTAGCAGGGCCTGGAAGTTATATATAGGATTTTCTTCAGGACCTGAGGCTCAGCTGCAGAAGGGCCTGATCACCCCAGAGGCTTCGGGGCCAGGCTCCTCCACTGCTGAACTCACCTTCAGTCTGCACCCTTCCACCTTCTTTTCAATCCTCCCTCCCAGCACTCTCTTCCACAGGTCTCCAGCTCCATCCACTTGGTGTTCCCAGGAGGCTGAGCTGCAGAGGGAAGCATCTACCTGAGGATTTGAGTGTAGTCCTTTCCAGCTAATGTAGGACTGTAAAGCCCAGCAACTTGTTCATGCCGTTTTATAGATTCATAACACAGTCTATACAATTATAGATCATAATTGACCTCTGCCTGTGAGACTTAACTCCAAGCTACCTAGTGAGGGCAGAGGTTACTTGCCCAGGATCACACAGTGACCTGAGATGGGAAGCACAGGTTGCCACAGACTTGGTCACCAGGAGTGGACCTGGTGAGACAAAGCCTAGGCCTGTGGGTGAGGTGCTTCCTTTTCTCCAACCATCTGGGTCACTCTACTCCCAGGTTGTTACAAGAAATTCCAGGAGCTACTATGTCCTGAAATTGTCTCTGCTGAGCATTCAAGGTCCCATTTGCCAGCTCCAAAGCAATGCCTCCGTGGGACCTTTCCAGGCTAGGAGAGCTGGAATCTCTCAGGAAGAGCCCTTCCTCTTCTATTCTGATAGAAGGATCTTTGGATTCCCTGGGAGAAGCTGAGGGCTGGGGTAAAAATGGTAGGGTGCTCAGTCTGTTTTCAGGCACCTGAACTTTGTCATTTCCAAGTTGTGGAAGAAACAGTCTTTATTGATAGACAAATGAGCATTTATTGAGTGCTTACTATATGCAGAGCACTGTGTTAGATAAGGACCAATGAGAGAAGGTAGACAGGAGAATGCCCTGCATGAACTGGAAGGTGCCCTGTCCCAAGGACTTACAATCTAACGGGAAGACATTGGATATGCATGAAATCACAGCTCAAACACACAAAACATCAAAGCAACTTTTGCAGGTACCAGATCATTTGACACAAAGTGGGAGTGTGGAAAAGGATGGTGCTGGGACCTGGTGGCCAACCACCCCCTCCTCTCAGCTCAGCCTTGTTTGTCCCAGCTCAAGGGCCTGCAGGTCTGGCTCCATGCCGCCTTGCTTCTTTCTGCTGTGGGTACGTCTGACCTCCCTGGGTGCCCTTCAAAGGCACAAACCAGCCCTGTGTCTCTTGTCATTTTCTCCCTCCCTTGTCTCTACCAGGCTCTGTGTCGACTCGCAGACAGTGGCCTGGGCTGGGCTGGGCCGCACAGGCCCAGCTGAATGTTCTGGTTTCTGCCAGGGGCTCCCAGGAGGAGCCTAGGGCTTGTCTTAGAGAAGAGATCATGGGAGTTTACATAAGAGAACCTGAGTTCAAGTCTTTGATCCATACTGACTGTGTGTTGTTAGGCCAGCCTCTCAGCCTCGGTTTCTGAATCTAGAAGATAGGAAGAACAGTATTTATTCTACCTATTTCACAGGATTGGGAGGCAATCACAGGGATACTAAGGGAGCGCTTTGGAAATAGTAAAACTTTGCATGGCTGAGGGTCATTGTCCTTCCTGATTGGAACTCAGAGCTGCTCAGTAACTGTCAATTTCCCTCTACCGCCATCACTTGGAATCCTGGTGCACTGGCCTCTGATCTCAATCTGGGCAGTAGGCACTGGAAGTGCCATGCCGGGGAATCTCACACTTGGTTTCTGGTGAGATGCAATCTAGGAAGTGGTACAGACATGGAGAGAGATTCTTGGTGCCTGTTTGTTAGAATGGAGTGGGGCGTGGATGAGGTGCCTTGCTGACTTCTAGAACAAGAGAACTCAGCTACCAGGAGGAAGGGGTTTGGGGAGGGAGTGTCCTGCCCACAGCGGCTATGGCCCAGAAAGCCTTTTTCTAACTTCAAAGAGAGCTTTGGTCAAGGAAGACCGAAAAGAGCCTGCATGAGAGGGGCACAGCTGCAACAGAGATGTTCCTTAACACAGTCTATTTGTGAAGGAAGCCGAGGGGAGAAAGGCACGCAGCCAGCAGGAGTTTGGTAAAGTGTGAGACAAACACAAAAGTCTTGAAAGCCTGGGGCAACAGAGAACATGAAGAGAGGGGCTTAAGGTGTGATCCTGGGCCAGTTGTGCAGCAGGCTGGAGGGAGGAAGGGGCTGGATGGGTCTGGGTGGTAGGAGGAAGGAAGAGGAAGAGCTGCTGGTGTGTGCTCAAGATCATGAGAGGGTCAGAGGCTGGCCTGGGATAAGTCCAGCCAAACCACTTCCTTCAGCCCAGAGCTTGGGGCTTTCGGGGCTCTCCTTTGACCACCAACTAAAAGAGGTGAAGGAGGCTAAAGGTAAGCTCCCTTCTGCATACTCCTCCCACCCAAGGAAGCAGAAATGAGAATCATCCTAATAATGCATGCTAATGGTTCAAGAATTACTGTTCACAAAGCATCTTTACATGCATGGTCTCACTTAATCCTAGGTAATCTCATTTGAGAACCATTGCACTGGCCTGGAAACAGAAACCTAGTTTCTAGACTCAGATCTGCCTTCACCCCAGGCAAGTCATTTCCTTTTGTGGTCTTTGCAGTCCACAATAAATGTTCAGTGTGGGAACCAGAAGAGGCTTAAAGGGGAGTCTCTGGTTCCACCCCTAAGAGGGAGGGAACAGAGATTTTCTGGGGAGGAAGATGCTGCCCGGAGTGGCTGAAGGAGGAGTGGCTGCTGCCTGGTGCCGTGGTTGCACGCACGCCGCACGCCCGAGTGCCTTGCCCAGCCAGCCATAGGCGTGAGCTTCAACAGGCTCACTTGCGAAACTGAGTGTCTCCTTTCAAGAAGTGTCTAGTTGCAAATCTCCCCCTCTTGAAGACAAAGGTCAGGGGCCCACAAAGGGCTTTAGTTTTCTCCACCCAAGAAGCCTAATCTCTGGGTCTGTCCCCTCCTCCCAGATGGATGTCTTGTGTGTGAGCATTTGTGCACATGTTCGCATGCATGCACACACATGCAGGTGTGTACACACGTATGCCCACACAATTCCCTTTGAAGAGTCCTCCCTAAGGGCAGAAAGGAAATCCTCTCAGCCCTCCTTTTTCCAGAGGCCATTTCTGGGGGAGCTGTTTTCTGGTTGATACTTCTCCACCTCCAGCAATGAGTGAGGGCAAGTTGTGAGGCCCAGTGCTGCAGCTGGGAGGAATTTTCCAGAAGGGGCAAGTCAAGGAAATCAGGGACTTTCCTTCAGACTCTCCTTTCCTCTTCTCCTGGGAGTGACTGGCTCTGAGGATTCATCCACTGCAGAAGAAGCAGATTTATTGCAGGTGTGGGAGGAGGGGATCAAAGGGGGGGGGAGTGAGAGTCCCAGCCCTGCACACTTATATCACCATCGGCATACCAGTTCACACTCAGACACATGCAAACCCTGCACTGGAGGACAGAGGAAAGTAGGGATGAATATACATTTGTACATTAGCAAAATGGCATTCACCATTCCTAGATCCAAGCCCTATGGTGAGGGTCTGAACACTTCCCACCCAAGTACCTGGGTGGGCTTTCAGAGCTTCCCACCTGGCCTCCCTCCCTTCCCAGCTGGGTCTCAAAGTCCTCAGCTCCCTGTAAAGGACCAGAAGAGGGTCACTGCTACAGCAGTGCACAGCTTCCAGCAGGGGAATGTCAGGCTCACTGCTGTCCCCCAGGCCCCGTTCCTGCTGCCCCACAGCGCTGGCCGAATACTCGTCCTGGAAGCAGCTGCTCTGCACTGGAAGCCAGCCTTGGGACTGGGGAGAGGAGGAACAGGCTGGGCCTTCCGCATCCGGCCGCATCCCAGCGTGGCCGCGCGGCCTGCCTTCGGGGCCAAAGGAGGCTCAGGCCTTGCTGCCCCGCGGCGGGCTCTGTGGCGAGTGCAGCTCCACTGACTGCCGGCGCCGCACCTCGCGCTCCTCCCAGTCGGTGTCGGGCTCCAGGCCCTTCAGCACAGCCAGACGCTCCGACAGGCTCTTGGCCGAGGGGAACAGCACGTAGTTGTAGAGAAGGGAGCCCAGGATGGCGCCGACCAGGGGTCCGATCCAGAAGACCTGAGGTGAGAGGAGCGAGCGCTGGCACCGTGCACCCGGGGAGCGGGCGTCTTCTGGGGTCTGGGACCAGCGCACTTCCCCGCACGCGGGATAGGGGCTTCTCACGCGGCTAATACACCAGAATACTTGTTCGTGTAGTTAGTAATGGCAACACGAGCTACTGAGGACGACTTGTTAGTATGGAGGGCAAGGGAGCGAATTGTGAGTCTTTCACTTGCTGGGTGAACGCGATGCTTGACTTTGTGCCTGTTTTCTTTCATTCTAAGAATGCCTCCCTCCTAGGGTCGAGAAAACTAAATGAGTTGATGTTTACAAAGCACTTAGAGCAGAGCCTAGTGCACACTAAGCACTAGGTAAGTGTTCAGTAATAAAAGGATGTTAGCTGTTATAGATATTACCGTTTACTGAGTTCTAAGTGCTGGGCGTTGTGGTATGTATTTTATATGGGAAATCCCACATAGTTTTCCCAAGAAGCTAGTAAGGTAAGAAATGTTGTCATCCTCATTTACAGCTGGGGACAGGGAGAGGAAACTGAGTCTTTGGCACTAGTTCTCAAGGATGAAACCCAAGGCCTAACAGGGCCCCAGAAGGAGGAGTATGGAGCTGCTGAGCCTCTTGCACAGTTTATTCTAGCCCTCGTTCTCCCTCTGAGATGAACTTTTAGGAAAGGGGAAAACAGGGGTTCCAGCCATTACCCAGTGGTCATCAAACTTGCCGGTGACAACAGCTGGAGCTAGTGAGCGGGCAGGATTCATGGAGCAGCCAGTGTAGTAGATCTGTGATAGGAAGTTGGGGTCAAAGAGAAAAAGAAGGTGAGGACAGGGCTGGGAGTCCTTGTACTCCCTCTCCAACGCTTGACCTTAACCTAAATGAAATCCGTTGGACGGGCAATTGACATCATGATTTAATTACCAGGCTCTGTATACCTTTGGGGCTGGAGAGGTATCTGTCTGTCCCTCTGGGATATCTGGGAGTCAGCACTCTGGGTTGTGTGTCCTTCCTGGGTGTTCTGTATATCTGTCTCTCTGAGGGTCTTTAAGCCTATCACTTTTAGGAGTTCCTTGTGTACGTCTCTAGAGTGGTCCGTGTTTCGGTTTCTTTGATGAAGATCTCTGTGTCTCTGTGTTCCCTCAAGGGAAGCTGAAACCCAAGTCCATGACCTACCCCAAGAAGATGCCCCAGGGTCACGGAGAAACCGATGGAGAGGGCAGGGCTGCCCAGATTGTCCCCACGGCGTTCGTCGGTGGAGGCAAAGATGCAGAGCACCAGCTGCAGGGTCAGGAAGAGCTCCACAGTCACCGCCTGGCCAGCTGTTGTGTTGTGGTTGAGCTGGGGACAGAGAAGGGATAAATGGGAGGGACACTGATCATGCTGTTGGCTCCATTCTCCTGCCCACCTGCATCAGCTCCAGGGAAGCCCCTGAGCTAGAGCCACAACACCTTGCCAGACACCTTGTCTGGCACTCCTGCCAACTTCTTTCTGATGGAGCCCAGGACGGCCCAGGGCCTCCAGTCAGAGATAGGAAAACTGGCTCCTTAGCCATTCAATCTGGGGGCTGAGGTTGTGTGCCTACAGTATGAGAAGAAAAAGATGCTCCTATCCCGAATTTCAGTTCTGAAGAGGTTTCAGCTCCATGAGGAAGATAATAGGGAGAGCTTCCTTTCTCTAGGCCACAAGCCATGGACGTGAGCGTCCAGGGGTCTTTCTTCTTGTGGTCAAATGGTTCCCAGGGCCAAGTTCTAGGGACTTGGGTGGGAGGGATGGCCTGGAGTGATCCCAGCTCCACGAGTACAGCAGACAACGCTTCCCCTCACACTTGCTGCTCCCCACTGCATTCCAGGCCTCCCCTAGTTTTGCCCTGTGGTTTGCTCACTGCACATCCTGTAGAGGTGGGGGTGGGGGTGGGGAAGGCCGGCCTGTGCCGCCTCCAGCCCATGCAGGGTGCCTTGGTCCCAGCACACCCTGCCCTGGGCAAGGAGAGAATTCAGGGCTTCCCAAAGAGGCAGTTTCATAACTGGGCGATACCTAGCACTGGATGTCTCTCTGGGTTTTGTCATCTTGTACCCGACGCCCTACCCTCTGGGGCAGGTTGGAGCTGAGACACTTCAACTCCTATGCTCCTTCTCCAGGCCCTGACCCCTACCTGGACATCAGGCTGGCACCCTTAGTTCTTTCCAGGGTTGGACCTCCATCCCTCCTCTTGCCGTCCAGGTCAGAGCCTCTAAGGGTCAGTGAAGGGAGCTTTGGGGGCAGATGCTTTGAAGGTATCTGATTTGCTGTGGACCCTGCTTGCTTTCGACTCAGGTTCTCCCTCTGTAAAATGGGGCTAACAAAACAGATTCTGGAGGGGTGTGTGAGGACTGAAAATGACAAGGGCTGTCCCAGCCCCCTTCCTGTTGGCAAATGACTGCTCAGAGGGAACAGTATGTACATGCCTATCGCCTCTGTCATTTGGATCTATTGAATGCTGAGCCTCAACTTACCGCTCAGGATGGGAAAACAACAGAATTTACCTCATAGGTTTGTACCAAGGGGGAGATAGTGTCTGGCCTGGCACAGGGAAGATGTACATCAATGGCAACTTTCTGGTGGCCAGACTGGCTCTCAGCATCTCTAGAGGACACCTGGGACTGCCTTGGGGGGGAGGGGTCATCTGGCTTTCCTTAGCCTCAGGGGAAGTCGGTCCCACTGCTGCCCCATTCTAGCCAGGCAGGGTTCTCTCCAGTTCTTCAGGATGATAAATGCTCAGGACCACCTTGGAGGAGGCTTCCCAGAGCCTGCCCTTTCTAGGGCCCTGGTCCACTGAAAAGTGATGGAAGAGCAGAACTGAGTATTCTCCAGGGCTCCTTTGTGCTCCAAGTACCCTAATACTAGAAAAGGAATTCCTTGGCCATGTGCTCCAGAAGTTCCTCTTTTCTAGCTGGGCCTCTCCCCGCTGCAAAATGAACTCATTTTGTTCTCAATGGAAATGGGCACAGTCCTCCACCACCTTGCCCATGGTAACCTTTTTTTTGCTCCTGTGCTCTTAGCCTCATCATATCTTCCATATTTTGAAGAAGGAAGAAGTTCCCAACAGGGAAACTCTGCCTCTTGCACAAGGAAGGCCACTTGTACCGAGGAGAGGACGACCAGAGAGACGATGGAGGACTCTTCAGCGACATCGGGGCCCAGGCACGGAGCAGGCCAGGCCATTCGGGAGATGGAACTGTGGAGGAGGCACTTGCTGGCAGGGCTGCAGTGTGGGAACGTGACAAGAGGACCATGTCCCCGGCCCTCAGATTTCCGGCACCGACCCAGGACAGGGGTCACGGCATCACCTTCAGCTCCTAACGTGCCTGAGGTGCCCCACTAGCCACAGTATCCTATAATCAGCAGCCAACCTAAGGCTCCCGAGCCCTTCTCCAGGGTCTGAGAGGACCCTGCTCCTGCACCCATCCTCTAGCTTCTGGTGTTTTCTCTCATATTGACAAACCTCAAAGCTTTGGGGCTATCGCTTTTCATCCCAGAGCCTGTTTTGTGCTTGCAAACAAGTCTGAGATGATGATGGCTCAGGAGGAAGAAGCACAGGTTTTGTAGGTCGAGCCTGGGTCTGAGGCCTGGTGTTGGGGTCCACTGGTGGTGGGGCCTCAGTTCTCACCTGCCTAGCTCTACCTCTCAGGGCTGTTACAAGGCATCAAGCTTCTGAAGAGTGACGGCCCCCTGGCCCCCATACAGGAGAAGCGGAAGAAATGTTCAGTTCCTCTTCTCTGTACAAGACCCTTGCAGCTGCACTCTGAGGTCCCCTGGCTCAGAAGGCCTGTTTGCTCTGGGACGTTGTCCCCTGCTGAGGTCTGGCCCAGTCCTCACTGTAGTGCAGGCAGCGAGTCCAACAGAAACCTTGCTGCACTCTTCCTCCTTGAGGTCTGGTGACAAGTCCTGGTTCCCCTGCTCTTATCCCGACTCTGCTCCATGGCCCCACCGACCCTGATTCTCCTAGGGCTGCTGTGTCTGTCTCGGCCTCGACATCCAGACCCCCACCCACAGTCAGTCCCTCCTAACTCATCCTTCACAAGTGGCTCCCCAGGACCAGCCCCTCGCAGAAGGGACCAAGTCCTGGCTACTCACAGCATTGATAGCCAGGTCCCCGCGGATTTCTGCTGGTGTGATCTCATGGAGCAGAGCAGCCCCTGCTACTGCTCCCAGAAGCTGGGCAGCCACGTAGAAGATGGCTCGGAGGAAAGAGACGTGGCAGCCCACCAGGCAGGCCACAGTCACGGCTGGGTTGATATGGGCCCCACTGATGTGGCCTAGAGCCTGCACCAGGGTGCCAATACTAAGGCCAAAGGCCATGGCAATCTGCAGCACAGAGGGCAGGGCCTGTGGCCAGTTGAGGGCTGAGCCAAGGCCAAAGAAGACAAAGAGGAGCGTGGCCAGGAATTCTGCCAACACAGCTCTGGAGAAGGCTATGGACCGGAGCTCCCACATGCTGCAGGCCTTCTGTGGGCTGGCCCAGCGGGCTGGGGCCCGGAGGATTTGTGGTGCACGCTCTCTTTCTCTCTTTCTCTGGGCCTCTGGGAGGCTGGGCCAAGGGCACTTATAGGGTCCTTCCGTCCTGCAGTCGGGCACGTGGGGTGGAGGTGGCCAGTACCTCTTCTCCGCCATGTCTCCCTCTGTCCCTGCCCCTCACCCCTGCCCACCTACATGCCTATCACCCCATCTGAGCCTTCACAGCTGACTAATGTTCCTCATTAATGAGCTTCAGATAAGGACTGACGTCCCCTATTTTCCGTGTTTATTCCCTTGGTTGCCCCAGAGCTGCTGCCCAGGGCCTCCCCCACCCCCATCTGCAAACACAAATCCTCTGGAGGGACGCTCACTTGGTACCCCCGTCTCTGACCCGAACTGTTGATCAAGACTGGGGTGACACCTCTCTCGTCACCAACCATCAGAGCCAATGTCACCGTACCCTTCTAATGATTGGAAAGTTCTTCCCACTGTCTGACCTCCAATTAATTCCTTCTTGAAGGGGATGGAAAACAACTGGTTGACTTGTAACATATTTCTAAGGCATAAAGCTTTCTTGTTTCATGCTTACTTTCTCGCAGTTAAACACTCATAAGTCATTAAGCTTCCCTTCCCCCTAGATCCCAGCTGGCAGCAGCTCCCACAGCCTTGGGGCAGGGAGCCACCTTCAGTGGCACTGGGACCCTGGCCCTGACTTTCCTTCCTTTGCTCCAACTCTGAGACTTTATCTTTCCTGCCTCTCTCTGTAGAATGCGGATCATAAAACCTAGCTCACAGGATCATGTGATCATGGATGCAAAGCCCTCAGAGCAGCATCTGGCCAACAGTGCAGCCCTGTCAGGTGTCACTCACAGAATTATCTGTGCTCAGTGTACGACAGGACCCCAAACTCGGTGTTCTAGAAGCCATGACATGGCATGACCATCTAGGCATGACCAGGAGCCTCTCCAGCCACAGGGTCATTTCTGTGAGGCAGTGAGCAGTGCAGGCCCAGGGAGGCCGTGATGCCTGATAAGAGACTCTCTGGCCTTGGTGCCCACTCACCCCAGACATTGTCCAGGCAAAGCCACCCCTTGTGTGGCCACTCTTCCCTGTGCCCTTCAGTACTGCTCCTGTTTTGGGGGGATCCAGTGGGCCCAGAGGGTACAGGTTCTTGACCTGGCCAGTAGGTCTCGGGGAAATTCACAGTAACAAGAATGAAAATCTGGGATGGATTGGAAACTGTGGAATGGAGCCCCTTGTGTTGAGCTAAAGGGGAGAAACTGAGACCTGGGGAAGGGAGGCGACTTATTCAAGGGGTCCAGCAAGCTGGGGGCTGAGCTGAGACCGGAACCTGGTTTGGAGAGCTTCTAGCACCCTCCACCGCCAAGTCACACTTCAAGCCTGTTTCCTCATCTGATTGATGGGAGCAATGATACCCTCCCTGCCCAATTGTCTCGAGAACACAGTAAGATCACAAATGGGAAAGTGTTTTGCAGCTGAAAATGTATGCCACGCACCTGTGTATACAGGGTACCGCTATTAAGGAAGAGAAAAAGGAGTAGGAGGGGAGGAAGAAACAACAACATATGACCCCAGCAGAAGGGGACTCCAAAGGACAAGGACTCTTGTGGGTTTGTGCCTAGGACAGGGCCTGACCTACAGGGATCTGGTACTCTGGTCCTCACACTGAGCCACCCTTCCCCAACCTAAGGCACCCCAAATACTCCAGGGAAAGACGCAGGGGAGAAGATGGCCAAATCTTGCACGGGGCATCTGGGACCCACCTCTAGACTCTGCACAAAGAAAGGGACAAGGATCCAGGTGGTCAGGCTTGGCTGTGCCTCTTTCCTCACCCAGGGAATTTGCTTCCCCACTGTCTCCATTCATGGCTTCAGGTATCACTTTTCCTGCCTCTTGCTAAGTTGTAGCCTGGGCCTCAGGACTCTCTGAAAAACCCTTCCCACACCCCTAACATGAGCTGAAGTTGTGACACTCATTTTTAAATCCACTCTTACCCTCTGAGCGGCTGTGTGCCCTTGGATGAGCCACACACCCTTTCTGGCCAAGGTGTTCATGATCTTGAGGAGTGGCTCATTGACCCTTCACTCTGAGCAGATTGCCTCTAGCCCACTCCGCTCTTATTATAAACCCAGAATAGATGTCACGGCTTCTCTTTGTAGCCCATGAACCCCAACCCAAGTCTGTGTGTGTTTATGGTACGTGTGTGTATTTGGTCATTCAGTTACACAATCATATATTTGGAAGCATGGGGTTAGTGTGAGGCTCCATGGTAGAACACGTCATGCTTGAGTCCCTGGGTTCAATCTCCAGCACTGCAATGAACAAAAACCTTACAGGGGCTCACTTTACAAATGAGAACATGAAGTCTGGAGAGAGGTGATTTCCACAGAGCCACAGTATGTTCAGGCCGTTCTGGTCTGGCTTCAAGCCAGAGTAGGCTTGGAGTAGGGGCCAGCCATGACTACGTCCCCCTGTGCTTTGCACTCTGCGCTCTGTCGGTGCCAGGGAAGAAGAAAGTGCTCCTGTCACAGCCAGGGGCCTCTTGCTGTGGCTCTAGGTGGGCAGCAGGGCTCCCCCAAGGGGGCAGCTACATTTTGTCTACAGTGACCAGAAAGAAACAACTATACATCTATCATGCTCTACTAATTAGAATATGACAAAAATGCCTTCCTGGAAGGGGATGCACACCAATGTGAATTACCTAATACCAATGAATTGTGCATTTAAAAATAGTTAAGAGGGCTAGGCATGGTGACAATACAGGAGTCTTTCCTGTTTTGTCATACAAACAGAAAAACTATTCAATTTATTTATGATAAAATAGGAGTGGAATAGGAATTTCCTTGGAAATTGTGAGAAGTTTACATCAAGTTAGAGGGACCCTAGAAATAGTGATAAGGATGCAAATCAAATCTTGGCTTCTTATTTCTTTTCCTCTGTTGAGCTATACTATTTCAATTATATTCATTGCATACCTGAAAAAAAAACACTGGAGCCTGAGACAGGAGGATCATGAATTCGAAGCCAGCCTGGGTAACTTAGTGGGACTCTATCTCAAAATAAAAAGGGCTGCAGGTATAACTCAGTGGGTGAACTCTTGCCTAGCATGTTTGAGGCCCTGGCTTCAATCTTCAGTAACTCACACACACACAAATAAATAAATTAAATAAGTACATTAAGTAAATAAAAAATTATTAAGATGGCACATTTTATGTTATGTGCATTTGACCACAATTAAAAATAACATTTTTTAAAAGTCAGACAAGGAAGATGACCAAACCGGGGGTAGGCTTTCTTTCTCTCTCTCTCTCTCTTTTTTGTTTTTTTTTTTTGGTACCGGGGATCAAACTTGGGCCCTTGCGCTTGCGCAGCAGGCGGCGAAACCACTGAGCTAAATCCCCGGCCCTCTCTCTTTTTTTTTTTTGAGACAGGGTCTCGCTATGTAGGTCGAGCTGGCCTTGAACTCACAGTGCAGCCCAGGCTGGCCTCAAACTCATGGCGATCCTCCTGCCTTAGCCTCCCAAGTGCTGGGATTACACGCGTGCGCCACCACTCCTGGCTATGCCACCATGCCCAGTGGGCTTTCTTACCAGTCAGCATTTTAAAAGATTTATTGATTTACTTAGATATCAGTTTTTCAAGTCAAAACTACTCATATGCATAAAAATGAAGTCATAGGCCAAAGAAATTGACCAAAATAGTCCCAAAGTTTCATCACATTCAGAATCCCACTCTCCTGAACCCCTTTTTGACTCAGATGTTTAACTACACAGACTTCTGTGCTATCTGGAGCGTTGGTGATTCACCATTTCTTAAAATAATGCTGTTCTTTCTAGAATTCCTTTCCAAGCTCCAGATACTCATTCTGTAAGTGTTTCTGCAGGGGTTTTCTTTCTTTGTGTGTGACCAGTGATCATTTTGCTCTTTTCTCAGTAATGAAACAGCACCACACAATTTTATCTCTTTGAGTCTTCCTTTCTTAGGTCCCATAAACACTTGGCTGTTGTTTTGCAAGAAAATAAAGAATTGTTGTCATTCTTTAATGTCAACTATTTCCTTCACTAATATCAAATTCTTGCGGGGCTCCTCTGTTTACGAACCTTTCTGGGTACACAATAGCTTTGAGTAAATGCTAAACCACAGTGTAACCTTTCTGAAGACATTTCCAATGGCAATTAAACTGAACCTATATAGGAAAGAGAAGGCGCTTGGCACTAAGCTGAGGCTTGTACAGGAAATGACAACCATTCCCAGCTGTGGGTGCCACAACAGCAAGAGAAGTTACAATGAGAGAAAACGTTGGGCAGCTCAGGACTTACACAACGTGACAGCTATCATACTAAACATGTGCTTAGGGCCACTGTGTGCACTGTTCTAGGCGTTTTGTTGTTGTTTTTTTTAGTGCTGGGGATTGATCCTTGGGTCTTCCCATTGAGCTACTTCCTCAGACGTTTTTAATATTTTAAATTTTGAGACAAGGTCTCCCTAAGTTGCTGTATTGCCCATGCTGGGCTCAAACTTCCGATCTTCCTGCCTCATTCTTGCACATATTAGGGCTTTCAGATCCTCGGAGTCAGCTGGATGTGGAGGCCTGTGCCTGCAGCCCTAGCACTTTGAGAGGCTAAGGCAGAAGGGTTGCAAGTTTCAGCCTGCCTTGGGTGACTTAGGGAGATCTTATCTCAAAATAAAAAAATAATGTTAAAAATAAAAGCTGGGAATCTAGCTCAATGTGAAGGCCCTGGGTTCAATCCCCAGTACCACCACCAAAAAAAAAAATCCTCATAGTCACCCTGTACACCTAAAAGTTATCATCCCAGTTTTTAAAGATGAAGAAAATGAGACAGAAAAAAGTTAGGTAATTTTCCTGAGGTCACACAGTAAATGAGAATTGGAATCCCAGTCGTTTGGCGTCAAGGGGACATTTTTGATTGTGAAAGTGAGTTCCAGCCTCACTTCTCAAAATAACTGAGATAGAAAATGAGTGAGAAAGAGAACCAAGTGTCCCTGAATAAAAAATACATGAATTAAGGTGTTCTTTGCTGGTACCCTGGAAAAGGGGGGTTGGGAGGATGCCTCTGGGGCGCTGGTTCTCTCTGACAGCTGACATGATCTCTGATCATGAGATGCACATGTCCTCCATTCTCCCCGCAAGGTTGGTCATAAACCACAGCTTACGAGGCCGGCATTTTGGGGACTGAGGGAGAAAGGCAGGGCAGAGCCACAGTAGGGACAGAGTGAACAGAGTGAGGACACAGCTGCAGGCAGCAAGCTGGCAGGAGAGGTGGGAGCTGGGTGCCCGGGCCCCTCGGGAGCATGGGCAATGTGATTTCTATGTAGAGTTTCCAGATAAAATACAGGATGTCTAGGTCCATCTGAACTTCAGATGAACAATGAATGATTTTTAAAGTACATTCTAAGCAATATTTAGGATATACTTGTCTCTACTCTTTAAAGGTATGTGATTTTGTATGGGTCCTATTAGGGCCATCATTGCCAAGTCATGGAGGCTCTTGAGGGTCTTAGGGGAGAATTGGGAGGTACGAGGTGAAGTAGGTCTTCAAATCAGGCCTTGGATGGTTGGGCCTCTAATGATATTTTAAGAGGGCGGGTTTGTAAAAACATTCATAGATGAAGTGAGTGAAAGGTTTCTCTGACATTGTCTTCCTATGACCCAAACAGACTTTAATGTCCTTATACAAAGCATCTGAGATTGCCAATGTATGGCAAAATAGGTGACAAATGAAATCAAAAGGAGCTAATTTTCCCGTCTACAATAAGTGGGTGTGAAGAATGAAAACAATCAATTTTTTTCATCGTGGTGGCTTGAGAGAAGGAACAAGTAGCCACGGGAAACCCTCTCCTAAGAACAATCTGTGTGTGTGAGAGAAAGAGGTTAGAAACAATCTGAAAGAAATGTTGCCCTAAAGTGTATATGGCTCTGACACGCTTAAGTCATTGCTGATAGGCAAAACATTTTTAGTAGGGTCCCTTTAGGAGGGTTAAGGAAGGACAGTATGGTTAATTGCTGGAGAGTTAAGATTTTTTTCTCTGTTGGAAAGGCTATAGTTAACTTGGAGTGTTGGAATCCCAAGCCACATAGTATCAACAGTAGGGACAGTAAAGCAGCTCCCATTAGGGCTGTTTCAATATTTTTTCAAACTCATATAATAATCTAAGGGGAACAGAAACCACCTTGCCAGGGCTTTATATTTTCTAGTGGTAGTTTTTTTTTTAAACGACAGAAAAGGTTAATCAATCTAATTTCTTTGTTGTTACCAAAAGTCTGTGGTGTTCCTGTGACCAGTTAAAGCTCTTGTCTTTATTATGTTTGTAAAAGTGACAACTTTGAGATGGACAGCCTGTTTTAGAAATCATCTGTAGTTTTTCTTTTGTAAGATATAAAACAGCAACAGTCTGGAAAGGAGTCATAGCTCAAGGTTTAAAAAGAGTATCTGGAGGGGCCGGGGATTTACCTCAGTGGTTCTGCCACCTTTCAATCCCTGGTACCAAAAAAAAAGGAATATCTGGAGATTCATCTGGACTCCTGATCCCTATCCCAGTATCCTCAGGCTCTGACTCTAACTGGCCCTGAAGGATCCCTTCTTGGCATAGGTGTTCCTAAGTGGATGCATCACTGAGCCATATGAGGGTAAAGCCCAAGTCTCCTCCTTGGTGGTCAGAGACTGAATTCAATCTTCCTGGAAACCCGAGTTCTTTATCACCCAGAAGAATGTCCTCCTGTGCTTACTCTTGTTTAGGCTGGGTATAGGGACCATGTCGGGGGTCTTTGGTGGTCTTTTCTTTGATTTGTTCCTGGTCAATGCACCAAATGTTACATCAGGCAAGGAGTTTCTGGGTGGCCTTCTGCCTCTGTTTGGGTCCTTGCCCTCACTTCATCAAAGAATGAAGAAGTGGAGCTTTTAGTGAGAAATGGGGGAGTCAAGGCTGGTATAGGGGTAAGCAAAAGTTTATCTAAAGTGTGGCAAATGCAGAGAAAGCAGAAGGGAGACTATGCTGGCAGCAGAGTGTGCTACAGGATAAGGGGTGTCCCCCTGAGGATGCCTGCTGAGTATGAGAAGTGTTCACACTTGTACAAGTCAGCTGGTTTCTAAAAATCACTGTTTCAGGCTGGGGATTTAGCTCAGTGGTTCCACCGCCTGCCTCAAAAGCACAAGGACCCAAGTTTGATCCCTGGTACCAAAAAAAAAAAAAATCACTGTTTCACTGATTGGTGGTCTAGGCAATTAGGGTCTTAGCCTTTGTTTCTGAGAAGGGGACAAGGTCACAAGTAAACGTGAGTAACACTTTCTTAAGGACACAGTAGGGAACATTTTCCCAAGTACATGGTACACAGATAAGCATGTAATGATCTTACAATGTTAGTCATCCATATTTTGCCCTGGGTTTTTGTTTATGTCCCTGTGCCCCTACGTACTGAAGGTTTAAGGACATCTGAGTTACAAACTAATTTCTCACAAGAACTTTTGGTGATGAATCTTAGCACCATTTCACAAAGAAGAGATTCTAATCGTTGTCCAAGACCATAAGGCTAGAAGTGGCAGAGATGAACTATGAATAGAAAAATTCAGCCTTTCTCCCAAATTTAGGCTGATTTCTTCCTCCAGACCCCACTTGGAAGCTCAGGTGGTCCTGAAAGCTGAGGCCAGGTACAAGTAGGAAATGTCACAGATCCAGGCCCCTCGGGAGACACAAAGGCAACTTCCTGCGGTCTACCCCTGCCCATGGGGATGGTGACCGGTGATGAAGAAGATGGTGCCTTACCTAACCTCCCACGGCCCCAAATTGCCCATGGAACCTCGGACTTGGGGCATCCCACTTCCATCCCCTTCATCTCTGAGCCCCAGTACATGTGCCTGGAGAGTGTGCCCTCAGTATCTTCTCCTAGCTAATTAAGCTCGAGGCCTGTGGCTTTCAAACTTTTTGATTGAGGCCTGCAGTAAGAGATATATTTATTTGTTGTTGTTTTTTTTTTTGGTACCGGGGATTGAACTCAGGACCTTGCGCTTGTGAGGCAGGCGGCAGAACCACTGAGCTAAATCCCTGACCAGTAAGAGATACATTTAATACCCTAACCCATAAACATCTTCAGACAGATGGCTGGATAGATAAACTAACGTTTCACAAAGCAGTATTTCCTAAGTGTGATGCTTTATATTCTATTTCATTAAAAAGTAATTTAGGTAGTGGTCAGTTGATTTCTCCCATCACATCAGGGGGAAGCTGACCAGGCTGGGGGGCCCCAGTGAGCTGAAGGTGCCCTGGTAGCTAATGAGGTACCCCACTCTGCTTCCAAGCTCTCGAGGTTCCTGTGGAGTTCATTCTCTCAGGGCTGAGGGCAGGAGGGAAGGGATTTGCCAGCTGGCCCAGGATGGCTGGGGAGAGAAGGGAGCTGTGAATGTCAGGGTCATTACCAAAACAGGGGTGGGTAATTAATGACGCCCCATGACCGTGTGTGCAAAGGTCACCCAAACCTGTTTGACTCCCCACTCAGAATGGTTCAGCTGAGCTGCCCTGGCTCCTCACTGCCTGGCTGCCTCCCCTATCTGTGGGCTCTAGGGATGGGCTGACCTGCAGGACCAATCAGACTGTCTGGCTGGCTCCCCTTCCTCCAACGCCGCCACCACACACACACACACACACACACACACACACACGCCACTGCTGTGCCTTTCTGCCTCAGCCTCTGCCAGCTTCATGCCTCTGCCGGAGGCCTGCCCTGCCCTTCCTTAGTGTGAGGCACTGAGCTCAAGCTGTCCTCCAAGTTATCTGGTGAAGGGGTACAAACCTCAGTTTATGGGAGGGAATGGGAGGCTGTAAGGCACCCACTGGCTGCCACGTCCTCTGCCCCACCCTGCAACACCATCTCCCAGCTCCACACAGTTCGGGTCATGCTGTGCTGGGTGATCTGGTTAATCCCCGAGGACAGGACAGGAGCCGTATCTAATTCACTTTTGTTGTCCTAATACTGCACATGTGATTGGCATGGAGTAGATGCACCAAAAGAATGTAGAATTAACTGTTTGCGCAAGGTCAACCAGCTAGGAAGTAGCCAATCTATAATTCAAACCCATATCTTCCGGGATCCCAACCTGACCCAAACCTTTCATTCTCCTCCAGGAAGCCTTCCTGGACTTAGTCAAGCCAGCTTTCCCCTCCTGACCCCCAGAATCCTAGGTATTTGGGTGTGTTCTAGTCCTAACCTGGGACAAGGTCTCAGCCTGCCTCTGAATCTCCCCACCTGCGTTCCCCAAGCCCTGGAGGCGCTCTGCACAAGCCAGATGCCCAAGCAGAGGTGAGGGCCAGGCAGGAAGACCTCAGCCAGATCATGGTGTCTCCTGCCTGTGGGCACCCCCTGCCTCCTGCCCCTGCTCAGCCAGCCATGCTTCCACCTGGTACAGGCCTGCCAACTCTCACAAGGCCAGCCCAGCCCTCATTTCTCCCAGGGTAGGTCCAGGTAGGGCACTTAATCCTCTGCTCATTTTGCTGCAATTCAGTATCAACCTCAATTTGCATGCTCTGTTGCCATCCTTCTTTCTACTGGGGGGAAGGGGAGCTGTGTGTTCCACACAGCAGTCCCGAGAGTGCCTTAGCTTACTCAGAGCTCAGCACCGGCCTTGGGGTGGAGGGACCACTGTCCTCGCCTGGGGGTGAGTTCCAGCTACACCTCCTAAGCATCCTGGCTGTGGAATCCAGAGCCACCTAGGCTCTCCAAGTTTCTGCAAAAATATATGTAAAAGTGCCTGTGTGTGGCCAGTGTTAAAAATGTGGGCTGCCGGGGATTTAGCTCAGTGGTTTCGCTGTCTGCTATGCAAGTGCAAGGACCCAAGTTCGATCCCCGGTACCCAAAAAAAAAAAAAAAAAAAAAAAATGTGGGCTGAGAGGGCTCCACGGCTCTGGGAAGTCCTTTACCATATCTAACCAGCACCTGTGGCTGCAATGTTGGCCCATCCTCTCTCCTGGTCGGTGGATGCTTGTGTTCTGGGGACTTTAGGCACTTGAATCAGTTTGTCGTATTTATGTATCTGTGTAACAAACAGTTACTGAGCACCAGCCATGTGCCAAGTCCTGTTCTAGGCTTTGAGGTACATCAGGGAACAAAGATCCCTGGCCTGGTGGTTCTTACCCTACGGAGCAACATAGTCAGTGCATGTGACAGATTCTCAGATGGCCCCTCTCAGCCTGTTGTCTTCTACTTTAAACAGTCAGAAGGAAAAGAGATGAAAAGAAATTATAAAAAATTATGAAAAATAACAATGTTTACTCTCAGATGGTACCTTCACTCCTGTCTTACTACTACTGCTTGAATTTAAGCAATGAAATTAAAAGTGCTGTGTCTTAAAAAGATAACCACAGAGTTAACATATAACCCCACATTTCCACTGCTAGCTTTAGATCCAAAAGAATTGAAATCTGGTGTTCAAACAATAGTATATTACACACATGATCACAGGAGCATTCCTCCTGATGGTTAAAAGGTAGAAACAACCCAAATACTCATCAGTTAATGAATAAATAAACAAACATGAACCTGCTATAAGCATATAATGGAATGTTATTCAGCTATAAAAAAGGAGGGGTGAGCCAGGTGTGGTGGTACAGGCCTGTAATCCCAGCACTTGGGAGGCTGAGGCAGGAAGATCACTGTGAGTTCAATGCCAGCCTAGGCTACATAGTGAATTCAAGGCCACCCTGAAGTACAAAGTGAGACCCTGTCTCAAACAAATGAACAAATAAGGAGTATTGATCTGAGCTCAACATGGATGAACCTTGAAAACATTATGTTAAAATAAAGAAGCCAGACATAAAAGGCCATGTATTGTATGATTCCATGTAGATTAAATGTCCAGAATGGGCAAATCCATAGAGACATAAAATAAATGAATGTTTGCCAGAGGCTGGGAGAAATGAGGAATGAAGGTTGAGTGCTAAATGGGTAAAGGGCTTCCTTTTGCAGTGAGGAAATGTTCTGAACCAGATGGTAGTAATGGCTGCACAATATTGTGCATTTACTAAATGGCATTGAACTGTATACTTTGGGATGGGTGAAATGGTAAATTTTGTGTGAATGGTGAATTTTACAGTTAAGAAAATGAGTGTTTGTTATAGCTTGTGTCTAGATGTCCCCCTAAGCCTCATGTGGTCATAGATGGGGCTTTTCAGAGGTGGCTGGACCTAGAGTGTGTGGTGCTGGGATTAAGTGTGTGATCTTGGGATCAAGGATGTGTGATTACTAAATTAGTCTACTGATTGGTTTGGCAGAGTTCTGAGTGTGGATAATGGAAAGGCCCACCCCGGTGTGAGTGCTACCCACCCTAAGGGCGTACAGCCTAGATAAAATATAAGGGATGGAAAGGAGGCTGCCGTGGTGACTGCTTGGTGCTGCTTGTTGATTGTCACTTGCTACTTCTTCACTACTTTGCTGCTTTGCTGCCTTCTGCCTGCCATGAACTGTTTCTCCTCTGCAATGTCCCTCTGCCATGCCACTCTGCCATGGAGCCAGCCAACTATGAACTGAAACCTCTATAAACTGTGAGCTAAATAAACGTTTCCTCCTTTAACTTTGGGTGTTGGGTATTTTATCTCAGCAATGAGAAAAAGTAACTAAGACAGAGTTGTTCTGGCTTTGCTCACACTGGAGTCTGTGTCCTGTGTACTTCCTTTGCTTCACTCCAGGGCCTTTGTATGTGCTGATCCTTCTCCTGAATCTCTTCTCTTGTTTCCTTTCAATCTCAGCGTGACCCTCACTTCCTCAGAGAGGACCAAGTCCCTGCATTTTGGGTGTAGCCTACATGTAGTACCATCAACCACCCCATGGAGTGCTGGTCTTGATGATGACTATAACATTTAGATGACACATGTCTTCCTCAGAATATGACATTTATATAATAGATTTCTGGCCTACTAATCTGTAAGTTCCAAGAGGAGCCCACACACTTTTTCCTTCCTGATGTGCTCTGGCACCTACCTCAATATCTGGCACTATATGTGTACATGTATGTGTGTGTGTGTGTGTATATATATATATATATTTTTTTTGGCTTTTTGAGACAGGGTCTTGCTGTGTAGTGCAGGCTGGCCTTGAACTCACTATGTAGCCCAGGCTGGCCTTAAACTCATGGCTATTCTCCTGTCTCAGCTTCACAAGTACTGAGATCACAGGCATGCACCACCACACCCAGCTCTAAGGGAATTCTAACAGCGTTACAGCCTCATCTCACATGATTTCCCCACCCCCAGCACTGGTACCATCAATCCCTCATCAGTACCACAACTCCTTGTTATAATTGCTACCATCAGACCCCACTGACAGGTCTGGGCAAGGCCAACAGAAGCCAGAGATGGCAACGAGGAGAAGTAGCCAAACTTGTAGGCCACTTAAGAGTCAAGGTAGAATTGAAGGATGAAGTCCAGATTGATGACGGGTGTTTAGGATGACAGAAGTCAAGTTCAAAGTGAAGAAATTGCCTGAGTTGGAACTGTGAATGTGAGTCAGGTCAACGCCACATGGGGTGGACTCTGCAGTAAATGCTTGTTGAGTAAATACATGAATGTATAACACTCCAGGACCTGCAGGCTAAGTGGCTGGCTCAAAACAGAAGCATAACGATGGATTCAGGAGACACGAAAGAGCACCCTCAAGGGTGGTTGGATTGGACTTGAGGGAAAGGAAGAACCACAGAATGAGCAGATCCTGCTTCCCATACTGACCAGCAGCTCTCGGAGAGGAGTGGGCTGGGGTGTGTGAGATCTCTTCTGGGCTTTCCCAGGTTAACGTGCCTCAGTTTCAGAGGCTAGAAGGCGAGACTGGGGTGAGGGGAAGCAAGGCAGAAGTGAAGGGCACAGGAAGCTTTGGTGATGAAAGGAGCAGCCAGCGAAGGATGCTGATTGGAGAGAGAGGCAAGAGGGGACACGAGATGGGGCTCTGTGCCCAAGGAAGAAAGAGGAACCAGGCCCCAGGCCACAGGCTAGTCCCAGCAAGGAAGAGGGAAAAGTGGGTGTGCACAGTGGTGAAATGTGTATGTGGGAGGACAGGAAGTTGAAGGGTTTCTGGTTTGGCCTTTTGCTTTTTTGTGAATGCAGCAGATGTGTGAGGCTGGGTGAGGCGGCACTGGAGCTGCCAAGAGATGTCTGATGTAGCTTCAGAAGAGAACAGAGAGGCTGGGAATGGGGACGGTGGAGAGGGCCTGCTGGGTGAGAGGCCAGGATGGGCACAATGACTGGCTGTTGTCTAGCAGGGCTCACAGCCCAGGGTGGACGGAAGGCAGCCAGCTCCTTGAGTTCACAGTGCCCTGGAGAGCAATGGGCAGCTAGGCAGGGGTGGCAGATGAGGAGGGATGAGAAGCCTTTGGGATTTAGAGGCCAGGAGAAGATGGTGGTAGAGCATACAGGTCTAAGGGAGTGGGACTGAGGGACAGGTGGGCAAAGATAAAGAAGTTGAGCCAGAGCTGAGCCAGTGAGGAGTGTGGAAGCTTTGATAGGTGCAGGCATTTCAGGAAAGCTGAGCTCTAGGGCATGGCCTAAGGAGGCCCTGACTGAGGTGGTAAAAGGTTGGCCTCTGAACTGGGCAGAGGCTGGATGCCCACCATGCAGGAGTGCTTTGAGGGCAGCTGGAGGTAGAGAGGGAGTTCTAGAACTACCAGAGAAGGAAAGCTTGGCATTGAAACAGGAGATTAGGGTCTGGCAAAGCTGGCTGGTGAAGTAGGCATGACCTGTTAATTACAAAAATCCAAGGACACATGCACAGAATAGAAGCCCTGCGTGTGGACTTCTTCTGAGAGCTTGAGCAGGTTTTCAGTAGGATGACATCAGCCTGAGCCACGGGTGATAAAAAAGGACAGTCCACATTGAGTTTTTGCCACTGTGTTCTCTCTTGCATGGTGGCCACCCTCACGCTATAGGGTGTACTTTTTTCCTACTTTTACTTGTCCCAAATTTGCTCTGCAGAGCCAGTTTCTTTTCCTACCTTTAATAAAACTTTGCTACCATTTGTGCTTGTTTAGCACAAATGTGCTTGTTCAGGACAGAAAGAACCTAGAAACCACCTCTAAAAGGAGACTCCAGCACTCCAAACCTAGTAACACCAGGACTTGGAGCCTACAGTGGGGAGAGGGAGGAGGAGGATGGAGTGGAGCAGGAGAAACTTAGGGCCACACGAGTTCACATGTTGGGTGGTGATGGCTGCATACAAGATTTCCACAGCAGTCCTCTAAGCAGACCCCAGTGTAGGAGGGTGTGGGCCCCTCAGAAAAGGTCAGCTCTGTTGGGGTTGTGTGTCTAAGGAATCCAGGAATCCCTGGCCCTGTGGACCTTCTTCTTACTCAAGCCTCAGTTTCCCTTGCTAAGATGTAATGGGTGCACAACAGTGTGAATTTACTAAAGGTCACTGAACTGTATGCTTTGAAATGATGGAAATAGTGAATTTTCAGCTAATGAGTCTGTCCTGTGACTGTAGCAACCTCTCTCCAGGCCCATCTATTGGCCAGGCTGCAGCTGAGTAATAGCTGTACCCCCAGTCTCCCTCTGACAAGACCATTTCCGGGCTCCCCGGCTCCTCCCTGATGCCTGCAGGATGGGCCTCAGCCCTGCTCCACACACCCTCTTACACACAGACCACACCTGCCTTACTTGTGCTTCTCCCAGCCAATCCTGCCCTCTCCTTTCCCCAGGCAGCGTGCAGGTGGCTGCTTCCTCCTGAAAGTCATTCTCCAGCCTCTGGCCTGCTCCTGACACCCACCTACTCTTCTTTCAGGAAAACTGCCCCTTCTGGGTGTTCCTAGAGTACTCTCCTCTTCCCTGTCATGGAGCTGTCACGGTACAGTGGATCCAAGCCCATGGCCATCGCCACTTTTCATGACCTCATGGCCTTTGCTCGGGATGCCACTCTAGGGTCATGGTGTGTGCGTGTGTGTGCGTGTGTGTGTGTGTGTGTGTGTGTGTGTGTGTTTCTAAGGAAGAGATCACGACTTTAACCAGAGGACAAGGACTTGCAGCCTCTGAGCTTGTGCCCATTTTGCCCCTCAGAGAATTCCTATTTACCATCAAAACTCAATTCAGACCTAGCTGACTTCAGACACTATCCCACCTTCTTCATTGAATTTCTCAAGCTCCTTATATTTGTCATGTTCTACTTTCCAGGATCTGCCGTCTTCACTAGAATATCAGCCCATGAGGGCAGGGCTTACAGCTATTTGAGGGCTTGCAGCTTTTCTAGAGCTGCATCAAACTATTTCCTGTAATTAGACCATTTGTCACATCTGTCACATGTTTCAGAAATTGCTGCTCTTTCGAGAAGTCTACCCGGCTTCTGACACGCACTTCTTCAGTCCAAGGTGCTTCTCTCAGCAGTCTTCATACCTCACTGTGTGAGAGGCCTAGTACTGCCTTCAAGACAGGAAGACTGGATCCTAGGTAGGAAGGATGGGCTGTTCATGGGTCACCCATTTGTCCACCCTAGGCTTGCCTAAATATCCAACCAAGTCTTCTAGGAGTTTTGCTACCAAGTTCCAAGTCCTCAGCAGACTCATAGCATGCTGTTTCCCTTCCTCCTCCTGCCTCATCTGGCTATTTCATTCCTCCAGAGGTGACTCTTAGGTTCCCTCCACACCCTTACATTGCCCAGAATGTTGCATGGAGACTGTTCAAGCTGCAACACCCCCTCCTGGGACACCCTCATTCCATAGAGCTGTCCCCTCGCCTTCCGCATTTACATGTGAGTCCCTTTTTCCAAGAAGTCCTTTCTGACCAAATCTCCCCACTCCAAACTCCCTTTCTTCCTGTTCCCATCTCTATGCGCATCCTGACTCACTCTAGGTACCCTAGGTTCAGAGGCTAGAAGTCCTGTCCTCAAATAGACCGCACCCCATGCTAGGTCCTGGACCGAAGTAGGAGCAGGGTTAGAAAACAAAAAGCTCTTGGAGGTGGCCAGGCCCACAGGAGGAGGCAGGTCCTGGGCATCAGCCAGGCCAGGTTCCAGAAAGAGCCCCTGAAACTGTGAGTGTCCCTCACCCCAGAGGACTTGTGGGTAGGGAGCCTGCTAGGGAAAAGAGGGGGTGTAGGGTTAGGGGCTGAGGTTGAGGATGGGGGTCACACTCCACAATTCTGTGATCAATCCCAGGTGACCCCGAGCTGCGAGGCTTGCCAGAGCTGGAAGGAACGTTAGAGACTGTCTCGTGGGGGCCTAGGCTGAGGCCGCATGAAGTGCGGGAGGAGCTGCTTGCTGTATCGCACCAGGCGTGCCAGGCTCTGAACAGCTCCCTGACAGGAGGCTGCAGTCCGCTAACTCAGCCATAAAGAGCCTCTGCTCTCGACTGGAATCCTAGCAACCTGGGTGGCTCTGTTTGCTCTCTGCCACAGATCTGAGTCTGCTCTGTAAGTCTTCTGGTTAACGAGAAATAGCGAAAGAAATGAATCATGACTTACACGCAGTCTGTTAGGTCGGCAGCATTTTTCAAAGCATGACATTCATGGCAGCAGCGGGGTGGGAATAAATAATAGGAGCCTCCGGCAGTGAAAAGGTAGAAAACTATTAATCACCCCAATCCTAAAAAGGATGCAGCTGAGGTCCAGAGAGATTTTCCCAGGTTGCATAATAAACTGTGGCTGGATATCAAATGTGAGCACAAGTCCCTGACTTCTGGGCCACAGTACTTTCCACTGGGTCCCCTGTCCTCTCCACCCTTCCAGGGACCACGGAGACCCCCAGGCACCCGAGTCATTTCATTTTGCATTTGTAGGTCCCTATGTCTTATGAGAGCCTGTCCTTCAAACCCCCTTTTGCTTTTCCTCTTTGGAGTCTGACTAATCTATGTGTTCAAGAGTAAGAGCTAAGAGAGTCAGTTCTTTGTAATGCCATTCATATAAAACACAAAGCTGATCTATGCAGTTATACGAGCCAAGACAGTGCTTGACCTCGGAGGAGGTAGAGATGCCGGGGAACAAGACTGGAAGGGGTGCTGGACATGTTCTCTTTCTTTTTTTTGGTACCAGGGATCAAACTCGGGTCCTTGCGCTTGCGCAGCAGGTGGCAAAACCACTGAGCTAAATCCCTGGCCCATGTTCTCTTTCTTGATTGGGGTTCTGGTTACACAGGTGTGTTCCATAGGGAAAATCTGGTTGCACTAATCATATGTGCATTTTAATGTTTGTATACTTCAATTAGAAATTTAAATTCTGCACTGGACGTGGTAGCACACACCTGTAATCCCAGCACTGTGGGAGACCGAGGCAGGAGGATCACAAATTTGAGCTGAGCTTGGACAACATAGTGATTTAGTGAGGCCCTGTCTCAAAAAATAGAAAAGGCTGGAGATGTAGTTCAGTGAAAAGGCCCTGGGTTCAACCACCAGTACCACCAAAAAAGAAAAAAATTAAAATCTACCTTTTCTGTACTACCCAGGGAGAGGTCCATAGGGTGTTTTTCTTGATTCCTATAGTAATTTAAAGGGAAACTTTCACATATCTGGAGCCCTTGATGGCCTGCAAATAAAAGAGGAGAATATTCTCAAACTCTGTGCAGCAGGAACCCACTTAATGTGGCACCAACCTTGACTTCCATATAGAACTGTATATATACAAAGGGAAAAGTGGCTGGGCATGGTTATGCATCCCTATAATCCCAGCACTCAGGAAGCTAAGGCAGGAGGATTGTCACAAGTTTGAGGCCAGCCTGGACTACATATGGAGACCCTGGGTCAAAAAACAAATGTTATCTGAAAAGTGATGACATATACATCATAATCTGAAGAGGACATTCGAGGAGCTCCCACTGGCAGCTTGTGCCAGTGTTGCTACTGAAAACCCTGCTGATGTCAGTATCATATCCTCCAGGAATTCTGGCTGTGCTGAAGTTTGTTGCTGCCACTGGAACCATTCCTATTGTTGGCTGCTCCTGGAACCTTCACTAGCCAGATCCAAGCAGCCTTCTGGGAGACTCACTTCCAGTGGACACTGATTACAGGGCTGACCACCAGCCTCTCCCAGAGGCACCTTATGTCATCCTGCCTACCATCACTCTGGGTGGCATAGATTCTCTTCTGTGCTATGCAGACATTGACATCCCGTGCAACAAGGGGACTCGCTCCATGGGTCTATGTGTGGATGCTGCTGGGGAAGCTCTGTTCTTGTGTGGCGGCATCTCCCGAGAACACCCATAGGAGGGCATGACTGACACCTAGTTCCATAGAGATCTTGAAGAGATTGAAAAGGAAGAGCAGGATGCTGCTAAAAAGGTTGTGACCAAGGAGGGATTTCAGGTCTAATGGACTACACCAGCTCCTAAGTTCACTGTTATTCAACCTGAGATCGCAGACAGGTCTGAAGACACACAGGTGTCCTCAGTGCCCAGCTGACCACTGCAGACTGGTCTGCAGCCCCACTTCACAGGCCACTGAATGGGTAGGAGCAACCTCTGAGTGGTCTTATACTGTTCTGCAGACATTTAAGCAAAATGGAAATGAGATTGATGGAAAATAAAGGAGCAGTTTCTAAAATTTTTTTTTTAATTCTAAGTTTAAGCAATCGATAAAGACTTGTCTTTATTGATGAAAGAAAGCCCGCTGGGGCTGTTTCTCAGCAAAGCACTCAATATGAGATGGAGTTACATCAGAGTAAGCAGTCTGCCATGCGGGGGAGACTCCCCTGCACCCCCAGCTTGATCATTCAGCCAAAGGCCCCAGTGGGGCAGATGGAAAATTCTGCATGGGGAAACATCCAAGCTTCATCAACACCAGTAAGCTCTGGCTCGGTTCACAAGGGGCCTCCTGGGAAATGCACCGCAGTGAGATTTTAGTACATAAGGACAGAGTGACAGGGAGACAACAGGCACTGATGAGAGGAAAGGCAGGGAGTGGTACATGTTCGATGCCCTCCTGAAGAAAGAACAGTTAGAAGAGAGGACAGTGGGCCTGTGAGCTGTGGGCTGGCTCAGGTGGATGCGATGACATCTTTCAGACAGCATCGGACTGGGCCAGATCTTGGGAGACGAGTGTATCTGCTACATGAGCGCGCACTGGTACCTGTATTTCTGTGAATGTGCCTCTATTCCTGACGTTTCTTCTTCCTGGAGCACCCTGTCCACTGCCCTGGAAGCCTCCAGTCCTTGTCTGAAAAAATCCGAGGTGTGCTTCAGGGATTGGTTCAAATGTGTGAGGTGACTCCTCCTTGCCGAACAAAGCCCCCACCCCAGGCCCACTGCGTGACCTAGCACCGGCCCCTGACTCATAGGAGTGCTGTGTATGGTCTCCTCTTGTGGACTGTGCTCTCTTCAAGGGCAGGGCCTCTGTGTTCACTGTCCGCTCAGGACTGTATGAGGGACAAATATCCACATATAGACCTGGGAGAATGTATTAGAAGTGACTGGGACCTATGTCTCTAAACAAAGAAAATCATTAGCAGATTACTTGTGAGTCCTGTTTGGACTGTTAATTTGAAGGCTATTAATCTTTAATCTTAAGGAAGATCCAATGCTTTGATAAGAAATGCCATTGTGTTACAGTATTGATTAAGGCAGGGCCCAGCTGTGCAATGACTGAATGAGCAATTCATACATAATTCCTCCATGTTTTTATCTTATTGACAAGCATTATAATGACTATAATAAACTAAGGAAACCTTAGGTGAAATAACGCATGATTATGTTTGTCAACAGAGGTGTAACCATGAATTTAATGAATGCATTTCCCAAGTCCTTCTTTGTTAAGGATGTTTGTGCAGATTCTTATCAGAATATGAACTGTGTGAATGACTCAACAGCATTCATTTATTTATCCATTCATTCATTCTGCATATCCTCAGCCCCACCATAGTCCTGGGCACCATGCCAGGGGCCATGGGAAGACCGTCCAAGTGAGTATAACACAATCCCTGCCCCTGAGAGCATCTTCCAGTGAGATCAGGGATTCCAGCATCCTCATTTGAATATAAGACCCTGTCTGAGAAGTACTGATTTGAGTCATCCAGAGGAAGGAAGAGTCCAAACGCAGAATCTGGGGAAAGATCCCCAGAGGAGACAGGGGAATGACTTGGAATGGTTAGAATGAGTTGAATATGTAGGATCTTGTTAATAGTAATATGTTTTCTTCCTTCTATGAAAGTAATTCATACTTCAGAATGGCCCCAAAGCTCTTGAAAAAGAACAAGTCATAGGAATTTAAAATTTATGGCATGGCCAGAGATTTAGCTCAGTGGCACCAGGCCTGCCTCACAAGTGCAGGGTCCTGAGTTCAATCCCCAGTATCAAAAAAAAAAAAAAAAGAAAGAAAAGCTTACTGAAAAACTTTGTGAAATTGGGAAATAATATCCTCTTCAACAAATGATGTAGGGCATGAATATTTACATGCAAAAGAATGAATTTGAACCACTAAACAAAATTTAGCCTAATGTGATCAAAGACCTAAGTATGAGTCAAAACCCTCAGAAGAAAACATAAAGGTAAGTTTGGTCTTCGAGTATGTACTTTAGACATCTAAAGCATAAACTAAAAAAAGGAAATTAGATTTCACCAAAATTAAAATCTTTTAAGGGCTGGGGATGGTAGAGTGGTTGGCTGACATGTGTGAGGGCCTAGGTTCAATCCCCAGTACTGTTAAACAAAAACCTCAGTATGCTAGGGCCAGGGACTTGGCTCAGTGGTGCTGCCACCTGCCTCGCAGGCGCAAGGTCCAGAATTCGATCACCAATACCAAAAAAAAAAGAGGTACTCCAAAAACTTTATGCTTCAGAGGACACCACCAGAAAATGAAAAATAAAAGCAAAAACAACAATCCATGGAATGACAGACAATATTTGCAAACCATATAACTGATATTCAAAGTATACGAAGTACATACAAGGTATTCAAAAGTATACAAAGTCCTCTTACAACTCAACAACAAAAAGGATAAATATTCCTATTTTGAGATGGGCAGAGAATTTGAACAGACATTTCTCTAAAAATATGTGCACAACCAGGCACAGTGGTGCTTGCCTGCCTCAGGAGGCTGAGGCAGGAGGAACGTAAATTCCTGGCCAGCCTGGGTAACTTAATGAGACCTCTCAAAATTAAAAAAAATTTAACTAGTAGTTCATGCTGACCTTGAACTCACTATGTAGCCCAGACTGACCTCAACCACACAGTGATCCTCCTGTTTCAGCCTCCAAAGTGCTAAAATTACAGACGTGTGTCCCCACACCCAGTTCAAAATAAAATTTTTTTGTGTGGTACTGGGGATAGAACTTGGGTCCTTGAGCTTGTAGGGCAGGCGGTGGAACCACTGAGCTAAATCCCCAAGCCTTAAAATAAAATTTTAAAAAGAGCTGGGGGTATAGCTTAGTTGTAGAACACTAGAACACTTACCTACATGCTTGAGGCCCTAGGTTCAATCCCTAGTATTGCAAAAAAAGTATATATATACAAAATTATATATATATAATAAATTATATAATTAAATATAATATACTATATATAATATATAATTAGATATAATTTATATTTATGTATTTGTTTATATAATATATAAATATATATATTGTATTTATATATAATTTATTTTTGTATATATACATATACATATATATATATACACACACAAAAAGTCCAGTAAGCACATGAAAGCATGCTTAACACCATTAGTCATTGGAAAATGCAAATCAAAACCACAATGGGCTATTACTTCATACCCACTGGGATGGCTACAATATAAAGTAGGCAATAGCAAGTATTGACAAGGACATAGAAAAATTGTAACCCTCATACGTTGCTGGTGGGAATGTAAAGCAGTGCATTCACTGTGAAAAAGAGTGGCTGTTTCTTAGCAAATCAAAACAGAATTACCATATAATCAAGCACTTCTGCTCCTAGCAATATACCCTAAAAGAACTGCAAACAGGAACCCAAGCAGGAACATGTATCCCAGTAATTGTGGTTCATAGTTGACTCACAAGAGCCAAAAGGCAGAAGCAGAGTCCACCCAGAGTCCACCAACAAATGAGTAGGTAGATGCAGTGCCAACCGTACAGTGGAATATTTAGTCTTAAAAAGGAAAGAAATTCTGACATTTGCTACAGCACAGATGAACCTTGACGACAACATGCCAAGTAAAATAAGAGAATCGCAAAAGGCTGCCTGTTGTACGATTCCATCTTTATGAAATATCCTGAGTAGGAAAATCCACAGAGATAGTAAATAGGGTAGAAATTGCCAGGAGCCAGGGAAAGGGAGACTAGGGAGTGACTGCTGATAGGTATGGAATTCTTTTTAAGGGTAATAAAAATCTTCTGGAATTAGATAGTGGTGATGGTTGTTCAGCTTTGTGGGTACGCCAAAATGCACTGAATTGTATGCCTTTTTTTGAGACAGCATTTCACTATGTAACCCAGGCTCATGATCCTCCTGCCTCAGCCTCCCTAAAATGGACATTACTTTAAAGGATGAATTTTATGATATATGAATTAAGTCTTATTAAAAAGGGTAATTCATTGCTATCGTGTTCAATTTGGAAACAAGTACTTGGAAAAAAAAAAAGAAGAAGCGGAAGCACTCCTCATACTCCTATCTGGAGGATGTTACTGGTGGGAGAGAGGATGTGGCAAGCATGTGAGGGGCAGGACGTGCAGACCTGCGGAGGGCCTGAGGGCCAGGGTTGCCCCCGTGCAGGACGAGGAGGAACTGGAAAAATTCTGGGCAGTCCAGCTGGCGTTGTTAAGAAGCCATCACCGTGAGAATGTGAGCAAGGCACAGTCCTTGCCCTGGTCAAGTTAGGACTTGATGTATAATAAATCTGTCCAAAAATGAAGCTGCCTCCTTAGTAGAGTGAGTAATAGTTAACATTTATTAATGCTTTCTGTGTGTCACGTGTCAGGGGCTTAGGATGACTGCCCTGAGGATCTTCTGAACGACCCTGGGTGGTAGTTACCAGCCTCAAGGCTCCTGAGATAGGTTAGCAACTAGCCCAGGGCTCCTGGTGTGGAAGTGCAGCTTCCGCCAATAAGCTGCTGGCTTCCAAAGTGCATGTCACAGCTGCCTTTGTCACCACAGGCACAAGGTACCTGCTCACCTCCTCGACCGTGGGATAACTGTGAGGCAGGCATGGGGCTGGGTGCTGGGGACATGGTAGTGACTAAGGCAGGGCCCACCCTGCAGCCGTGCATAGAACTGAGGTGGAAAGTAGAGATGGACGTCATCCTCACTGCACAAACGAAACAAAACACTGATGCTTGGAAGGCTTGGAGGCATTTCTGAATTTTACCCATGATAAAGGGTGTCAGAGCTATAGAATAGCATCTAACATGGTGAAACTCCATAATGTCAGCTGCTGCTATAACTTCTAAGGTTGCATAACTTAGAAACTTCAATGTTTCTTCTCAGAAAGGCGTAGGCAGAGGACAGCCCCACTGGGCAGCAGTCAGCCCGGTTCTGTGGGTCCTGAAGCTTGTACAGTTTGAGGAGTGCTCCTTAAGAAGCAGACTACAGCCAGACATGGTGGCACACACCTGTAATTCCAGCTGCTCAGGAGGCTGAGGCAGAAGTATCAAGAGCGCAAGGTCAGCCTGGGAAACTTACCAAGACCTTGTCTCAAAATAAAAAATAAAAGGGGCTGGGGATGTAGCCTAGTGGTAGAGCACCTCTAGGTTCCATACCAGGTACCACTAAAAAACGGACACTTTGGGCTGGGGATTTAGCTCAGTGGTTCCGCCACCTGCCTCGCAAGTGCAAGGTCCCGAGTTCGATCTCCGGTACCAAAAAAAAAAATTTTTTTTTCATTAGTATATGTTTGTGATGCACAGTAAATACTTTCTTTGGGAATTGGCACACATACACATCTCATCTTGATCTTTCTTTCTTCCCCTTCCTCTCCCTTTCCTCCTATCTTCCTCTACCCCCAGATCCCCCATCCAATTCCACAGTCTTCCCCTGTATCCTGTCATCTATTCTTTATTTTCTTCTTTGAGTTACTTATTCTCTGGTAGACTATGGACGTCTGTCACGGAGGGTACAGCCTGGCTGGAATCTGGCGTCCACTCTCAGGACTAACACCAGGCAGGCCCCAGGCCAACAAGTATCCACAGCTCTCACCCCCTGTCCGGAAGCAAAATGCTGCAGAATCCCAGCGCAGGGAAGGTCTTTGGGTCACACTCCTGCCACAAGGGAGACAAATGCTGCTTCCAGGGCAGAGAACAGGAGGGATCTGAGAGCAGAACTGATCATCAGGAGGCTATGAGGGACAAAGTGTGTGCGCTTGCAGTCCCTGCTCCTTGGGAGGCTGAGGGGGGAGGATCCCCAGAGCCCAGAAATTTGAGACCAGCCTAGACAACATAATGAGACCCCCGTCTCAAAAAATAAATTAATTAAAATAAAATAACAAGACTAACTCACCATCCAAACCTTCTTCCCAGAGCTCATGAATGTCACATACTCTTCCCAGAAATGTCACATGTCCATATTCTTCTCTACATGTTCCAATTCACCACATAGTTTGTATTCATGAATTAGTGCAGTGTTCACAAAAGTTGCGTGTAGCAAATGAGGGATGTTTTATAAAATAAATCCTTAGCCAAGCATGGTGGCAGGTACCTGTAATTCCAGCACTCAAGAGGCTGAGGCAGGAAGACTGAGCTATATAGTGAGTTCAAGACCAGTCTGGACTACACAGCGAGACCCTGTTTCAAAAAAATCAAATCAATAAATAATTAGAGTGTAAAGGCATTCTGATCTCAAAAAGTTTGAGAAGTGCTGTTCTACAGATCTAGCTATTGCTTTAAGAAATTTTCATGATATAAATGATAGCAATTTATAGGATGAAATAAAAATATTTTTATAATCATTTTTGTGACAGCAATAATTTATCACATGCATCCATTATTTTGTTTGTATGTGATACATAAAATCCATCATTTAGTTCTGCATTCAAGTTTTGCTTCCAGAATTATATTGACAATAAATTGAAATTGATTAAAAAACTAAGGGCTACAATGACTCAAGAAATGGTGTCTAATTTGGCTTGACTGTAACTAGAATACAAATCATGTAAAACTCTTGATTATAATTATATAATTAGTGGCTTTGTTATGACAAAGGCAGGAAAAATAAATTTTCTTGAATAAGCAAACATGTAATAGTTTATGAATTATGTATGAATTATGAATGTGTTTATTACTCTAACTGATCCTTGAAGCTCATCATATGCAATAATAACTACATTTAGTCTTTTGATGTTTGATCACCTTTCAGGTATATAAAAAACCTAGCTTCATTCATTTTCCAGTTTTGTCATTATGAAAGTGTATTATCAGCCAGGCGTGGTTGTGCACACCTGTAGTCCCAGCACTCGGGATGCTGAGGCATTAGGATTGGTGCGAGTTCAAGGCCAGCCTGAGCTACATAGTGAATTCAAGGTCAGTCTGAACTACATAGTAAGACCCTGTCTCAAAATACAAAAAAAAAAAAAAAAAGGTAGTAAGATAGGATATATTTTATTTAACACTTTGTCAGCATGATTGCTAACTTTTCAATATTTGGTCACATGGTATGAGAGCTTGTCTGGGTCCTGCAGGAATTAAGGCTGGGCCTGGTATTATACATGGGGTCACTAACTTTCACAGAAGTGGGCAAGAGATTCCAGAATGTTCAGATCCTACATAGGCCACTTCTTACTCAAGCTATTAGTCCTGTCACCAAGAGAGAGGAAGTTGTGGATCCATACTACATCTTGAATCTTGAATCTTGAAGGGTGGTCATTGCCTTTTCCATGGCCCTAGAATTTCCTGAAGAAGGTGGAAAGTCACCATCTGGGTACATGGGAACCCCAGTGGAGAATATAGAGCAGGCGAACACTTTACATGTGATAAGAGCAGGGCAGGAGCCCACTGTGGGACTGCTCATCCCGACCCACAACATCACCATGTAGCTTGCCAAGACCAATGCGAGGTCCTGGTTGAGAAGGGCAAATCACCACACTCAGCCCGTCCTTGGGGTGGCCAGCCCAGCTCCCTGCAGGAGGCTAATGTCTTGGGCTGCGACGCTCAGGGGAGCTCCAGGCCGGAGGTTCTACGTGGCTTGGCAGGTGTGGCTCGTGAAGTTTGGCTTGCCCAGTTAGTTTCCCAGCCCAGGCCATGCTAAGGAAATCCAGGTTAGGGGCTTTGCTCAGACCTTGGCTCTCTTTCTAGGGCTGGCTAGGGAAGGGGAAAGGCAGAGAGTTGGGGTGGAAGGGGGAGGGTGGCAGCCGGTGGGAAGCCAGCTCAGTGTCTGGGGTTGCAGAAAGCGGCAGGCGGAGGAAGCCCTGGCCCCCTTGCTTGACCTGACAAGGCCCCCGGTCTGCCTCAGTCTCCCTCCCAGCCAAGAACGGAGGTTGGAAAAGCAGGGGAAAGAGTGATCGTGTCAACCTTTGCTGTCCTCTTTGCTTGACCAGGAGTTTGCAACACACATCAGTTGAGGGTTACAAGGACCGAGCCCTTCCTCCTCCTCCTTCTCCTCACCAGCCTCCGGCAGTGGGGAGCCCGCACGGGGTGCTGCCCTGGGGTCAACAGGTGATGCCAGTCTCTAACCTCCAGGTATCTCAGGGTCAGGAGGCTTGGAGAACATAGGTGCCAGTCCCCACCCAGCATGAAACTCAAAAATACCTGGGAACTGACTGGACCAGACAAGACAGCCGAGGAGGGAGGGAAGAGACAGAGGCATAGTGACTGTGCTGGGCCCAGCCCTCGGAGTCCTGGGTGATGGAGGCGCTGGGGTGCGGGGGAGTGAGGCCAAAGGCTCAGGCTATGCCTTGGTGTTAAGTGAGTTCTTATGAATGCCAACTCCTGATGAGACCTTGTTCCAGTAAAATTGTCCCATTCCTCATAGCATTTACAGTGTTTTCAACCAATATACACTCTCTGAACACCTACTGCCTACCTGGTGCGGAGCTGGTCACTGGGGTCTCAGGGATGAAAATAATTCTAAGGAGCTTGCAGTAGAGGTGAAAGTCGCCTGTGCACACAGATTAAATACTAATCACAGATTGGAGTAAATCATGTAACTTCCAGATTACTTGAGTTTTCTCCTCTGTAAAGTAAGCAGGGGTTGACTGTCTCTAACTTATACCCTACTTGCTTCCAAAAGATTTTGAAATAGTGTCAAAAACATATTTAAAGTTTTAGGGCCAGGGATTTAGCTCAGTGGTTCTGCCACCTGCCTTGAAAGCGTAAGGACCCGAGTTCAATCCCTGGTACCAAAAAAAACCCCAAACATATTTAAAGTAAATTTGTTAAACTAGAATTAGAAAACTAAAAAACCAAGTGGAAGGAGAGAAACTAATTGAAAGGGAGAGGAGAAAAAGCAAAAGAGAGAAAGATGTTAAATTAGGTTGAGAAATCAAATGCCATCTTCCCTTATGTTGTTACTGAGCCACCGAGGATAAAAGCAGAACAGAATGGCCTCTATAACTACCACTGTGTGGTGAAATAAGACACATCAGGTCTTCAGGAAAGAGAAAATTTTCCTGAAATAAATACTAAAGATCATTTATTTTGTTGGTCCTTTTTTTGGTACTAGGGATCGAACTCAGGACCTCGTGCTTGCCAGGCAGGGGCTGTGCCGCTGAGCTAAATCCCCAGCCCTTCTTGGGCTTTCTTTAGAGGAGTAACAGATCACAGTAGTAACATAGTAGACAATACCTTTATTGGTAGCTTTTCTAGGACAAAAAAATGCAAGGTTTTTTTATGTAGTCTTTTCTTCTGTCAACCGTCAATAGATGCCAAGGATAAAATGCTGAAGTAGAGCTTGCTGAGTGGGGATGTACCTCAGTGGTAAAGCACTTACCTAGCATGAGGTTCAATCCTCAGTACTTAAAAGGTTTTTTTGTTTGTTTGGTTGGTTTTGGTACCGGGGATCAAACTCGGGTCCTTGTGCTTGTGAGGCAAGCAGCAGAACCACTGAGCTAAATCCCCGGCCCGCTTAAAAGTTTTTTAAACTTTAAAAAGTTTAAAATGGAACTTGTAGAAGGCATTTTGGTCTGGAGAGCTAAGTTAATGTGTGATTCAGATGTATACTTTTCTGGTGACATAAACTGATACTAGGATAGAACTCAAAATATGCAAGGAAGTTATATAACTAGGTTGTTTCTCCCACACCATCACCATCCCTGGGTATATGCCAAATAGAGAGGTGAAAAGGTGATGTCTAGATTCCAGTTTTTTATTTTGCATTTCTTGAATTTTAAATGATGCCAAACATCTTTATGTTTACTGGCCATTCATATTTTTTTCAAACTACTTGTGTATATTCTTTGACTATTTTTTAAAACTACATCAATGTCCTCAGCTAGATGACAGTACCTCAAAAGGTTAGTTATTGTGACAATTAAGTGAAACAGTCTATGTACTAAAATGGTGTCTAGCAATTAGTAAATGATCTTTAAGTATCAGCAATTATAATGATTAGTATTTTTTCTTATTTGTTACTATGAGTTTCCTGTAAATGTGTTTTCTCAGTTATTAGAATTTGTGTGTGTGTGTGTGTGTGTGTGTGTGTGTGTGTGTGTGATATCAGAGATGAAAACCAAGGCCTCACACACGCTAGGCAAGCTCTCTACCACTGATCAATGCTCCTGGCCCCTTGAAAAAACATTTAGATGGTAGTTTCCATATAAAAGTTTTCCCAAAGAAAGATTATGTGGTCTACTACTTAAGGCCCAAAGGCCTGGGAACCAACTGCCTGCCATGCCAAGAGACCCTGGCCCTTGCAGAAGAGGGTGAGGCATCAAAGATGCTTCTGATTGAGGGACATTGGGTAGGTGGCTCTGGTCTTGAGAAAGCCAGCCCCTTGTGAACACTATCTTTAGGGCCCCAAGTCCACCAGAAGGAGGAAGGCCTGGGTGGGACTGCAAAGCCCTGCTCCAAGGGTAGGATGAGACTGAAAGCATACACACACACACACACACACACACACACACACACACCATCCTACAATGCAGACACACAAAGGAAGGACAAAATTAGGTTCTGAGGTGAGACAAACCTGGATTCAAATCTGCTCCACTACTTAACCTGGGGGACTTTGACAAGGCACTTAACTTCCAGAGTGTTCTAGAGAATGAACTTGGCAGGATTTTTTGACAACTCAATGAGTCCTACCTATCTAATGCAGTGCCTAGGACACATTAGGAGGCCACTTTGGGATCCCCCACTTTAGTGGTGGTACACCTACGGCATGCTGCAGGCTGTTTGTATCATCGAAAGCTCTAAAAGTTTGGCCATCACTGCCCCATGTTCACTCCTGCTCCTGCCTCAATGTCCCAAATGTCTGGGTCTTTGAATAGGTCACAGGATCTTGACTTCAGGGTCAGACCAACCCACACTGTCATCTCAATCATGTGGCTCTGTCAACTTACCTTCACAGAGCACCTGGCACAGTGCTTGGCCACACTGGGCACATGGCAAGTGATATAATACCACCATCAGTGCATCCAGTGAGGACAGGATGTTCAGACCTGGAGGGAAGAAGGCCTGTGTCTGAAGGATGCATGGGCAAATAAAGGTTTAACACAATCATGAGCTAAGGATTCCACATCCCCAGCAGGAGTCTTATCACCAACTCTTGTTCAATTCCTGAAGGCAGCCTTCGAAGAGCCCTTTCCTGACTCTCAGCCCTGTCATCCCCAGCCAATCAATAAGCTGCCATCAATAAGGTTGGCAGGCAAAATCTAGGACACACAATTCAATTTGAATTTTAGCTATACAAAGAATGCTCTTTAAATATATGTTTCAAATATTGCATAGGGAAAACTTGTCCATAAAAAAACTGTAATTTGTCTGAAATTCATGTTTAATGCATGTCTTGTATTTTTATTTGCTAAAGTTGCAACCCTAACCACCGACCACCCATCACAATGAAAGCTCCCCTTTGGGGAGCAGTTACATGGCCATGACCTCAGCTGGGCAAGGCCTTTGCAGGATCCACTAGCTGGTGTGATCCTCAGGGAGGGGATGTGTAACAGGGCACCGCTGAGGGGACAGTGCTCTTTGAAAGTGGGTGGAAGTATTGCCCTGGGCACCTCACCCAACGATATCATCATCATCACCCCTATTTAACATGCAGGGAAACTGAAGTGCACTCATTTCACAAATGTGCATTGAACCAGTGCTTTGAAAAGACTGAGAAGGGAGGTTAACTGAATTGGGTCCCTCCGCTGATAGTGACCTCACAGTGTGCATGGTGGGAGGGAGTCCACATATCCCCCGAATGCCAGTGCTGGAGAATCCCAAACAATATATTGTATGTCCATTAGAATGTTCTGGGTATGTGTTTGTCTCCTTCTCTACCCAGCTCCACTCCTCCCATCTCACCCCAGCAGAGAATCCCACAGGGGAAGGGTGGTCTTGTTCACTTTGAGATTCCCAGGAAGGATCTCAGAGAGGGTGCCCTGTTACAGGGAAAGTTGTGGCTGGGGTCCCCTCTTTCCTGGATGCTATTAAGCCACTGCTTCCCTGGGTCAATAGGGATGACAATGGCCACACACTCTCTGGCTTCCCTGCTCCCCTTCCTCCATATCCCAAATACCTGAAGCCTCTGGAAGGAATCAGGAGAGGCAGGGTAGATGCTTGGGTGGGTCAGAGGACTAGGAGAGGCGAAAGACACTGTGGCCCAAGGAGGTGAAATGCATACCAATACAAATGACATTGTTTTAGCATCCACAATTCTGGCATTTACTAGATGGGGTGAGTCATTATAGGTGAGTAGGGGAGAGATCAGGGCATGGACAGGCTCAGGGTCAAGGTCAGGGCCAATATACTCAGGGCAGTGCCGAACATGTCTTAGACCCTAGCGCGTAGAAGAATCATTCTATGGCTGTCCCCTTGTCATCTACCCCAGTGCTGGACTGCTTGGTTCCAGCCCCTCTGGCCACCTTGCACACATGCTCCTCCATCAGGACCCCCATCCTTGCCCTTGACAGCTTGGAACACTCTCCCCGCACATTCACTCAGTTACTGCCTCCCCTCCCTCCGGTGCCCTTCTCAGTGAGGCCAGCCCTTCCCATTCACCTGTGTCCGAGAATTGTCCCTACCCTGCACTCCCCATCACCTTGCCTGAACTCTTTCCTCTTTCCGAAGCACCTCGGGAACTTTGTTGATTTATCTTGTTTGTTCACTGATCATATTCCAAGTCTGCAGAATTTCACCTGGCACAGTGGATGCTCAATAAACACATGTCACGTTGAACTCATTGAACTGAATTTGGAAGGACCTTGGTAATCTCGCTATTTTTAATCAGGAGTGCTTGCAGAGTTTCCTGAGGAGCTTGTTAGGACAGGCCACCCAGAATCCCTTCCCTAGACCTCCCGAGTCAGCATGTGAAGCTTCCTCAGCTTCAGATACTAAAACCTTTCTCTGCTACAGTTCCCTGACCTGTTCAAGGTCACAGTGTAGTTAGGAGCTGAGCCAGCACTCCTGTGGTTCTCTCCAGCTAGAGCTCTTCAGGCAGATGTGGGGATACCTCCTGGTCCAGCGTGGGGAACTCCCAGCCCAAAAGATCAGTTATTAGAGCTACTGCCTGGTGCTATCATTCTCTGTCTAGTTTTTTTCTAGCCCCAGTTCTATAGCTCCATAGTTAGAGCTCAATGAATGCTCCCTCTTTTTTACTGTCATAGTCTTGGTGGCCAGATTGCCCTAGTACCAGTGCCTGGTTTGCATTCATCTCCTTCTCTCCAAGGAGGCCCAGCAGGAGCAGGGCTGGAAAAATCAAAACCGCAGGATGCTCCTGCCTCTTTCACAGTGCCCTGAATTTTGGAGCAATGTTTTTTGGCTGCAACTATTGTTTATTGCTCTGTGCCTGAGCAAGTCTCACGACTATCTAGTCCCTTGCTCTCTTTCTTCCTCTTCTTTTTTTTTCTTTTCTATTTTGAGACAGGTTCTCTCTATGTAGCCCAGGTTGGCCTTGAACTCCCAATGATCCCTCTGCCTCAGCCTCTTGAGTGCTGGGATTACAGACATGTGCCACTGCACCTGGCTGTGCATCTGTTTCTAACTATAAAATAGAGTGGACTTGAGCATTCCTCCTGATGATGTATCTCAGAAAGTTCCTTCTAAACCACAGCTCATCATGCAAACCTAAGCCACACTGTCTTACTTGCTGTCCACTTACTTGCTGTCTACCCAAGGACAAAGCTCCAGGTCCTTAGCCCGAAACCCAAGGTTCTTCCTTCTTGGCCCCAGCCCCCACCCCCTCCCCACACCTACTGCCACGCCTCTGCCTACACCTTTCACTGCAGCCACAGAGTTAGTCACCACTATTAATCTCATAACATTTCACACCTCACATCTCTGCACAGACCATTTCCTCTGCAGGGAAGGCCTCCTCCCCTGTGCCCAGAGCATTCCTCCTCAGCAGTCTCTGCAGACCCTGCTTCCTTGTCTACACTTGCTGTAGAGATGGGCAGCTAGGTTAGACCCCTGCCTGCCACCTCTGGGATGAGTGACTGCAGGCAAAATTGCTTCAGCTCTCTTGTTTCAGTTCCCTCATCTGCCAAACGGAGAGGATAACGTGACCCATCTCCCAGGGGCCTCATGAGGATGAGCTCAGATGAGGAAGGTCAGGTCCTGCCAGGCATGTGGGGCGAGACTCAGGAAATGATGGCTACTGCTGCTTATCAATACCTCACACTCCCCAGGAGATCAGGCTCTCCGCCCTCAAAGACCACATGATGATTGAAGAAGCAGCAATGGGTGGCAACAGAACTCCCAAACACAAATGGGTCCTCAGCCAAGGGTCTGGGTCAGTGCAGGTGAGAGAGGAGTCTGGGGAGGAGAGCGGGTGTGGCCGCAATGGGGGGTTGCCCCCTCCCCCGCTGTGCTCCCCCAGAGGAGCCCTGGGCTCCCCCTCAGCTGTCCTGCCCCATCCCTCCTTTCCTCACTGTGGTGCCTTCTACAAGCACACCGATGCCTCTCCCATTTCGCACCGTCGCAGGCCAGCGCCATCTCACAGGGTACTGGCAAGTGGACACCTTTACCTTCTCACATCACAGTTGACATGAGGACGGTGGCTTTGGAGCCAGACTTCCCTGGGGCCAAGTCCCTGCACCGCCACTCTTGGGTGTGTAACTGTGACAAACTGCTCAACCTCTCTGGGCTCCTGCTTCTTCCTCATCTCTAAATGCAGATGAGAATGATAACTGCTACCTCATTGAGCTGACAAGAATAACTGGCATCACATCTTTAAAGCACTTAGCATAATGCTTACAGGATAGCAGGCACTCAGCAAGTGTTAGCTGTTGTAATTAACCATGTCCCTATTTGGAGGATGAGGAAATAGAAGTAACTCGACTGAGGTCTCCTAGTTTGTAAGTGACAGGGCCAGGATTTCACCCCTGGGCTATTTGTCTCCAAAGTCAGAGTCCTCTTGATTTTTTCACTGTTGCTCCCATCTTTATTACCTTCATTCCCTAAATTTAAGCCAGAAAAACATTTTAATGCTCTAACTATAATGGCAGTGGGTTAAAACATTTCAAATATATTTAAACCCATGAGTTCATGGTAAAAAATCATTGATCAAAAAATAAATAAACATAAAAATAAAAATAAATGTAAAAAAAGAAATCATTGATCAAGATGCAAGAGAACTAGCTCATTATTTAAAAACTTCAAAAGAGCAAGAAGTGTTGATTCTACCATTCCTGTATGGTGTATAACAGTCAACTCACACTAACTAAATAGTGGAGAGAGGAATTGTGTCTTAGTAAAAGTAGTTCAGCTACTAAATGGAGCAACAGTGATAAAACATCACTGCTTGGCAGCCGCAAGGAGACTGAGTCCAGGCCTTGCTCCTCAGGGCTGCTTAGGCTGCGTACTGGCGGAAGAGCACTGCACTCCTGCAGTAGGAGTCGCCCAAAGCCTGATACTCAATCCCATCACCTCACTAGGTACAGAGACCCTGTTACACTCCAGGATTGGGAAACTTCCCCAGAAAAATGACCCGGTTCCATCAACAAATAAATGTTACAGGGAGAAATAAAGGAACGTATTTTGAAAAGACTTAAGAGATTTCAATTGTTAGCAATATATGGACTTTATTTGGGCCTTGAATTTTTAAAAATTGTTTTAGAAGTAAGAAAACTGGAGAATTGGAACAGTGATATTAACAAATTATTGTTCTTTCTTGGCAATAATAGTAGTGTGACTTTTTAAAAAAGTACTCTTCTCTTAGGAATACATCCTGAAATATGTAGAGATAAAGTGGCACAGTACCTGAGATTTGCTTCAAAAGAACTCAAAGGCCAGGCACAGTGGTGCATGCCTATAATTCCAACTACTCGGGAGGACAAGGCAGGAGGATCACAAGTCTGAGCTCAGCCTCGGCAACACAGCAAGACTCTGTCTCAAAATTTAAAAAATAAGGAGTGGTCAGGCATGGTGGTGTACCCTGGGAGGCTGAGAGAGTAAGATCACAAGTTCAAGTCACTATCTTAGTGACTTAATGAGTCCCTCACTCAAAATAAAAAATAAAAAGGACTGGGACTGTAGTGCAGTGCAAAGCCCTGGGTTCCATTCCCAGTATCACAAAACAAAAACAAACAAACAGCTGGGGATATAGTTCAGTGGTAATGCACTCCTGGGTTCAATCCCTAGTAATGAAAAAAGAAAAGGAATGAAAAAGAAAACAAAGAAGGAGGAAGGAAGAAAAGAAAGAACAAAAGAAAGAAAGGAAGGAAGGAAGGAAGAAAGAAAGAAAGAAAGAAAGAAAGAAAGAAAGAAAGAAAGAAAGAAAGAAAGAAAGAAAGAAGCGAGAGAGAGACCGACCAGAGGTGTGGCAGGATCATAGATGAAACCCCACTGGCTGTGAGCTGATCACCACTGACGTGGGGCCATGAGCCATGGGGTTATTATTCTCTTCACTGTTGTAGATGTGTGAGGTTTTCCATAATGAAAAGTAAGAGAAAACTTTAATAACACAAAGTCACTTTGTCTTAGACATTGATGCCGCTCCCCAGTGAGCCTCACTTCCGCAGCTGCCAAGGGGGCTGCCCTGGTGCCACTGCTGGCCACAAGCACTCGTGTATGCCAGGCACGGTTCTAAGCACTCGTCTTGTTTTCAGCCGTTGAATCACCAAAGCATCCTTTGGGCAGAGGATTTGCATGGTGCCCATTTTGGAGGTAGGAAATGAAAGTCTAAGAAAAGTTAGTTAACTTGCCGCCCAAGGTCATACGCAGCATGTGGACAAGCCGAGACTTGAATCAGACATTCTGTGCTACAACGGGCTGCTCCTCAACATGCAGAGCTAGGCACCCACTTGTCTGAGCCACTCTGTGTCCTTCCTGCCTTCGAAGGCCCTCCCCGCTCTTGCTGCATCCCAGCCTTGCCCTCTTCAGGACCAGAAGAGGATGGCTGAGGGTGGGGACCATGGGAACATGCCAGTGGGACCCCACCTTGAGAGTCAAGGTGTGTGAGGACGGCGCTCCTGAGAGTCGATGACCCATGAACTGGGCAGGGGCCCAGGCTTGAGGTGGGGGTGGAGTGTGCCAGGCTGGGGCAGCTAAGGCTTCCTCCTCACTGGGGTGCAGGAACAGCCTTAACAACAACCCCACCCCACCCCCGGCCCTGAGTCTCGGGGAGCTGCTGCTCATCCTCCCAGCTGAGTGCATGTGGGGAGGCCCAGGCTGGCCCTCCTCAGTGCTCCTCTGGCCTCTTCCCTGTGAGCTTCCAGCTACCCACCAATACGTACGTGGGCACAGAGTTTGGCCTCCTTGCTCTCTGGGAGATTATCACCTGAAAGATTTAAGGATTAAAATCTTCAAGTACTCTAAGCCCTGGAATTACCCCAGGATTTGTCAGACCTGGCACCATCTTAGCACAGTTTTTTCTCCATTCTCTCCCCATCCTGTTTCTCACCTCATCATTAGTTGTGTGCATGTTTCCAAGGACTTACTCTACGGCAGGCACAGGACCTGGCCCTGAGGAAGCAAAGATAAATAAAGCACGTCCCTATTTCTCTCAGGTTTCTTGCAGCCTAGTTGGGAAGCAGACATGTGAACAGAGAAGCATGAGGGTGAAAGAGAACGACCTGACTCATACTCCCTTTTTCTCGGGGCCTCCTTAGGCTTAGCTATACGCCTGAATCACATCCCTCTCCATCTATGGCTTTGTCTGGACAGATCTTACTCCACTAGTCACATGAGTCACGGGCCCTCTCCTTCCGGTGGATTTTCCCTGTGTTCCCAGCTACTTCGGAGGCTGAGGCTGGATGATCCCTTGAGCCTAGGAGTTCAAGAGTAAACTGGGCAACATAATGAGATTCCATATCAAAAAAGAGTAGGGGAATGAGAAACTAGAGACATTTATAGCTAAATGGATGCATATTGAGGCCATACTCTTAAGTGAAATAAATAGGACACACATGTGTAAATACTGAATAGTTTCTCTGGTGTGAGAAAGTGAAAGTATAGATAAGGATGAAAATGATTAAAATGAATAATTGATCATTTGAAATAAGAAAAGGTCCAAGGGTTTGGGGATGGCGGGAGGGGAAGGGGAAAGGGAAGAAGGGAAAGGAAAAACTATGAGAAAAAAAATGGAATCAAACTCTGCGTAAATAGGGAAGGGTGGAGGGGGTGAAGGGTGCACAGGTAATGGGAGAAAAAAGAAGAACTAAGATGCATCATGTTCTGGTACAAACACCCAATGATAAATGTCAATGTATTTTATACCTAAAATGTGCCAATAAAAAAAAATTTTTTTAAAGAGTAGGGGCCAGGGATTTAGCTCAGTGGTGCCGCTGCTTGCCTTGAAATCGCAAGGTCCCGAGTTCGATCCCCAGTGCCTAAAAAAACAAAAAACAAACCAAAAAAAGCGTAGGGAGTGGGGCAAAGTGCAATCTAGATCAGCTAGGTTCAACAGAAAAGAATATAATATGAGACACAAATGTGAGTCACGTATGTAATTTAAATTGTTGTAATGGTCACATTAAGGAAAGTAAAAAGAACAGGTAAAATCAATTTTAGTAATATATTTTATTTAACTTAATATACCTCAAACATTACCCCTTTAATAGGTAATCAATATAAAAAATTAGGAATAAAGTGTTTTTCATTTGATTTTCATAATGTCTTTGAACCCTAGTGTGTATTTTATGTTTATAGCAGTCTAGCTACATATTAAGTATTCCACAGGCACATGTCTTTCAGCCTTTATACTGAATAGCATAGATCTACATTAGCCTAGTATTTGGTCTGTTTTCTTTGTTTTCAAACTGGAAACTCAATTCCGTTGCCCAAGAAACAAGTACCATTTCCCTGGGAGACTTTGCCAGGAAGGCTGGCTGTGGCCTCCAGTCCCTGCCTAGAATCCTGGTCTGGGGAGACAGACAGGAAATTGGTCTGAGGTCGTGACCAGGTAACCAATAAGGTGTGGTCCATTAACCAATCAAAGAGCTGAGGGTCTCAGGGCTGGGGAGTTCAAGGTTGCCACTGCCTGTGGGCTCCACTCCTCCTGATGCAGGCAACAGCAGAGCCCTAGACACCACTCCCTAGCTCTGCGGTTTCCTTTGTTCTGAAAGCCTGTCCAGCCCTTCCTTCGAACGCCTCTACCAAAGTGCTACCCTTCAAAATGCTTCTGCTACAAAATTCAGTGAACAAAGAAGGGAGTAGAGGGAACAGAAACACACCTTTTATTTCAACCATGGATTTCTCCAAGTTTGAAAACTTAGAGGCCCGGGGATTTAGCTCAGTGGTTTCGCTGCCTGCTGCTCAAGTGCAAAGACCCGAGTTCGATCTCTCTGGTACCAAAAAAAAAAAAAAAAAAAGACTGAATAGAAAATTTAGGAACTATTTTCTTCTTTGATTTCTCTCCCTTCTTTCTTTTCTCTTCCTCTCCCCAAGCCCTTTCTGGGATCATCCCAGGGCCTTAGATATGATATCCAAGCTCTCTTCAAACTCTTAATGTTGGGCCGTGATTTAGCTCCCTAGCACCACACCTACCTCACAAGTGCAAGGTCCTGAGTTTGATCCCTGGTACAAAAACAAAAACAAATAAGCAAAAAATCCTTCTTAATGTTATGAGCGTGTATTATTTATTTGATAGGGAAAGGGTCTTCAGAGTTGGGTTAAAGTGCCAGCTCCCCAGAGGGCCTCCTGAGGCTTCATCCCCATTGCTGCCTTCTGCTTTGCTCAGACCCAGCCTTCAAGGATCTGGGTTTGACATGGGCCCCTTACCTCCTCGCCAGACTCTTGAGAGTGGAGTCTGCTCTCAACATCCCTGTGGGCCTGGCACAGTATCTACCACCTAGGAGGGGCTCACACTGATATCTGGGTGACCAAGGCCAGCTACATGCAGCCCAAAGGCTCCAAGTGGATGCCTCAGGGCTCAGATAAAATTGAGACACAAATATCCCCTCTTCTTGCTGACCCAGTCAAGCTCGTCCTTTCCCCCAAGGGTTAAAATCACAAAGCTCCCAAGCCAGAGGACACTGAGAGGTCACTGCCCAGGCCCTGACACTCTCTTCCCTGTCCCTCTCCTTCCTGCCTCTGGATTGGTTACACATATCACCCACCTGGGTCCAACTTTGGGCTCCAAGTTTCCTTTAGGCACAGACCCAGGTCACCTTGCTGTCATTTCTGGCCTCAGTCCCTGCTGTGGGGTACAGCTTGCCCCCTTGTTTTTTTTCCTGGACTTTGTGTACCCCTTCCAGGTGCCCTAGGGTGACAGTTGGTATAGAGTGTAGCTGGGTGTGAGTGTACAGGGAGAGGAGCCCGTGGATGGCTGCCAGGTGTTGGCTGTAGCTTTGTGTGGGAAATGGAACCCTCAACCAACTCACGCTCTGGCCTGTCTTCAGAGTGTGTCTAAAATCTGTCTAAATCTGTCTCAAGCCAGCGACCACCAGCTGTTCCAAAGAAAGGTCTTTGTTTGAAAATGTGCTGATCAAACATTTGTAACAGGCCCTTAGACATCTCCCGGATCTCACCATCCCAGCACTGCAGAGAACAGACTTCACAAAAACTGACTACACAGACACCACTGAAATATTTATGAGGCTCCTGGCTTGAAAAGTGGAGTCTTCAGTTTAGGAGAAAGGGGAGAGAAATGTTACTTGTTCAGTGCTTCCAACATGTCCTGTCCAGCTGTGCAGCAGCCTCCTGGGGAAGTGAAGGAGCTGCCGGTAACCCAATTTAACTAGCCATGACCCTGAGTCCCTGAGCCACGACTGCCTGGTGGTTAAGAGCTACATTCTGGTATCTGACTACAGGGGCTGGGGAGCTGGCTCCATCCCCTGCCAGCTGTGGATGGCCCTGGGCAAGTTACTTAACCTCTGTAAAGCTGTTTCCTGTCCGTAAGATGGAGGTGGTAAGCAGACATAGCACTGTTGTCCACACGGTATTTAGCATAGTGCCTGCCCAGCCCATGTGAAGTACTCAATCAATGTTACATATTATTACTCTGGCCCCAGTCTCATTGCATGGCTGGAGAGGAAAGGCGCTTGGGATGGAACCCAGGTCACTCACTACCAATGACAATACTCTAAGAACTGATGGCCTCTTCTGCATTCCTCATGTCCTGTTACCCAGGTGCCCAAGTTCCAGATTTCTCCCTCTCTTCTTTTTGGTACCGGGGATAGAGCTTGGGTCCTTGACCTTTCGAAGCAGATGGAGAAACCACTGAGCTAAATCCCCAGCCCTTCTCCCTGTCTTCTTATCCTCAACTGCCAGCAAATCTTTCACTAAATCTTGGCCATCTCCCCCCACTTAAGTAATTCATGAATATGGGAATTTCCTCCCCCTTCACTGCCCAGTCCAAGCCCAGGCCCCAGGCCATGGTCACCTCTCCCCTGAGCCCTGTTTCTCCTCTGTCCTGGACCCAGAGGGGCCTTGGGAAATGGCAAATCTTCAAAGGTCGCTTCTCCCTTCAACACCTCCCCCCTATCTTCTCAAAGCCACCCCTCGCCCGCCCTGCTCCTATCCCAGAGCCTCTTCTTCCCTCCCACACCCACGCCCAGTGTCCTTGAGGAACCTGGGAGGCCTTTCCTGAGTGCAACCGGCCCTGTCTAAATCACTGCCTTTTGCTGTCCCTCAAGGCAGCTGGGCCTTCTTCAGGAAAGGTAGAGTGTGATTAGAGATTCACATGCAGCTCTTTAGGGCCTGTGTCCCCCTCCATACTGTTAGCTCCAGGAGAGCAGGGCTGAGGTCCCTTGCTCATGCCTGCCCTCCGAGCTGACTGCATGGTGCTCAGGCCACGCTGAATACATTTGGTTGAATGAGTGAGAGCTGGTCCTCACTCAAGCACTCGAAGAGTGACTGACCACGCTGTTGGGCCAAACTGCACTGCAAAATGGTCTTTCCAAGTGGATTCAGCACCTCCCACCTCCCACGGACACCGTAGGAAGTGCTGAGAGACCCAGTCACTTCCTAGGGACCCAGTCCAGCCTTCCACAGCTCAGCAGTGCTTCATGAGCTGTGGGTGGCCTTTATGGTTGAGGTTACTCACAAGACCCGGCAGGCCAAGAGCTCTGGACCCTCTGGCCTCTGTGGCTCTCTACTGTCCCCAGGCCTCTTTTTCACGGGTCATTCCTTGGCCCAAAACTATCCTTCCATGTTGTTACTCTGAAGATAGTTTGCCCCGTCAAGGACCTCCTGGAGCCTGAATGCCCAAGGGAATGAGTTTCTAACGGCGATAATTTTGAGCCTGGTGTAGTCGAGGCTCAGAGTGGAGGGTTGGGAGGGTCCCTCAAACTCACCTCTTGGATAGTTACCACCTGTACCTGTGAACTGGCTCCCTTGCCTGGGGCAGTCTCCAGCCTCACCCGGGGCTAGGCCCTCTTCCCTGGGATGAAGCACAGAATCAGTGCCTCATATTTTGCTCCTTCCGTACCCTTATGTGGGTGCTATTCTCATCCCCTGAAGGGCCTCCCTTCCTCCACCGCCCTTGGCTCTGTCAATTGACTCCTACTCCTTTCTTGGAAGATGCGGCATAGCTCAAGAGCCGCCTCACCTTCCCGCCAGTCCTTTCTAAACTTCCAACTCACATAACCTCTCCTTTTTCTGAATCCCCCACACAGTGCTGATAAGCATCAATAATATATGACTGTGTCTGAAAGATTTGGGGGAACAAACAGCTTTCTCTGCTATCCCTGACATTCTAGAATTGTATGGTTTTTGCAGCAGACAGTACAAGTTGTTGCTGGTTTTAAACTTTGGAGAGATGAAGATGGTGCCTGTTTGACACACAGTAGGTTAATTCAACTGTGGGTTCCTTGAGGGTGTGGGTGGGTGTTCCATCTCTTTGTCTCCCTTGCACCTCGCATAGTACTAGGGCACGATGAGTTTATAATAACAGCTCTGATTTGTCATTGTGTGCCAGGCCCCATGCTGAATCCTATCTGCAGATCATCTCACTGGGTCCTCACAATCTGAGATAGAGGCTAATAGTCCCCCTAAGGATTAGCCTCCCAGAAAGGGTTTCTGTCTGATATGATCCCTGCTGTACGTATATCAGTGATTGATATATAGTAGGCCCTCAACAAATATTCATCAGATAAATGAATTAATACATGTTCACTTTACAGATGAGGAAACTGAAGCCCAGAGTGATTTAATGACTTGCTTACAGTCACTCGGGAGGTGAAAAACTAGAATTAGCACCCGGATTGATCTGAGTCCAAACCCTGGATTCTTCACTACTGAACTCTACCAGGTTCAAAGGATAGGGCAGGGACTGGACCGGAAAGGCCAAGGTACAGTCTGTACCTCTCAGGAGCTTTCCGTCTGGTGGACAAGCAAAAATGCACACACAGCAGCACATGTGATGGTAACCCAACCTGTGAGCCACCCAGGAACAAGGCAGGGCACACCAAGACCCAGAGAAAAGAACAACTACTCAGGACCTCCTACAATTGAGTAGCTAAGCCTGGACTAGAGCATCATGTTTCCAGAAAACTCTGTTTTTTTCCATTCTACTCTGCAAGGGACCTGAACCAGGCTTACAAAGGAGTAAACTGGCACAGCTGGAGTACATGGGACATGGGGCTGGGTGTGAGGAGCCTGGAGACTGCTTTCATTTGCTCAGTCTCCATCCCCAGCTTCCAGCAAAGCCCTCCCTTGGGGGCAGAAAGGAAGAGAAGGGATGGGGGCATGGTTCTACTCCTTCCTAGCAATCCCTGCAATGGCAAAGAAGAGAGTTCAGAACATTGACGCTTGCCAAAGTCTGGGCTTCATGTCCTACGTTTGGGAAATGACATCTGGGGAGTCACAGTGTGTCCTGGGGTAAGGAAGGTGGAAAAGCAGCAAAGGAAACCCCAGCAAAAAGAGGTTAGGCCAGGGCTGGGGATTCAGCTCAGTGGTTCCGCCGCCTGCCTCGAAAGCACAAGGTCCTGAGTTCGATCCCCGGTACCAAAAAAAAAGAGAGAGAGAGAGGTTGGGGCACCAGGCTATGGATGACCAGAACAAGAGAGTCAGTTCTTTGCTGTAGGGCTGCCGAGGGCAGAAAGGTAGGAAGAGCCTGTACAAAAAACAGAGGTAGGGGGCTGGGGGGAGCGGGGAGTGACCGGCTTTGAGACTTCTGGGCTATGGCCAAAGCAAGTGTAACCGGGAGAGTAGTCAGTCGCAGGAGCCCAATGCTTGAGCTGACCTGGACCACCCACCTCTCTGGGCCACTCTAAGAAACCTGCCTGCTGTGAGCAAGCTGGGCACTGCCCCCTCCTTGACCTCCGCACACTGATCTCCTCTTCACCTGCAGGGGCAGAGATGGGTGCAGGCTTGGTTTGTGGTCTGTGCATCAGGAGGAGGGTGTGTGCCTGGATAGCACTGTTAAGCCCCCCAAAGTCTGAGAACCAACTCCTCCCCAACTCCTGCCCTATCCTCAGCCTAAGTGCAGTCCCTGAAACTCTCTTGGGTCCCAGAGCTCGGCTCCAAGGCATTCTCACCTGGGCTTGGCCTCCGGCATATCCTGTAACTCTGGTTAGTCACCCCACCTCTTCGGCCTTATGCTTCCACGTCTGTAAAATGAGAAGTGGCCTCTGTCCACACCTTCAGCCCAATTCCCTCCCTGGCACCAGCCCCAAACAGAGCTGGCTGGCAACTCAAGCAGAACCAGAGGCAGGATGGGCCTCCATGGCAGGGGCCTGAAAGGAGGAGAGAGGAAATGGCTGGGCCCCATGACTCCTCTGCACCCAGGAAAGCCCTAGAAATACTGACTTTTGTTCTTCCATCTTCTCACTCACACCCTGACCCGGCTGTTGAAGATGGTGAGGGGGAATTTCAGAGGGAGAAAAGAACTTGGTTGTGTCTCCTCCTCAGGCTCTGGGGAAGGAGAGGGCATGGCACGTTGCCCACCTACCGAACACAGTGCATAGCACTTCTTGGGGCTGTGCAGGAGGAGGCCTTGTCTAAAAATATCCTGGGCTCCAGGAAGCTCTAGTCCGCTGCCTACTGACATCTCCACCTAGATGCCCCCATCACCCTGAACTCAACCGTACCCACATGAGCACAACAGCTCCCCACATATACACTGTTTTGAGACAGGGTCTCACTAAGTTGCCCCAGCTGGCCTCGAACTCACAACGCTCATATGTCAGTCTCAGAAGTAGCTGGGATTTGGGATTACAGGCTCCTCCACCCTTTTAAAAGCGACACCAGTCTCACAGGATCTTAACTTCCAAACCTCCAGCCCTTCTGGCTTCCCTCCCAGCCCTTCCCAAGTCCTGTCAATCCTGCCCCAAGCTGTCTGCTTCTCTCCATCTTTTCTGCCCTGGAATCACTCAGAGCGTTTGTTAGATATCTGAGTCAAAGATCTGTACAAACCCTAAATCCCTTACTTCTCACAACCTTTGGTGTACAGATGAGGAAACTAAACCACAGAAAAATTAAGCACCTTGTCCCAGGCCAGGACTTGGGCCCAGGTAGGCAGCTCCAGAGTCTGGACTCTGAGCCTCTGTCACAGAAGCTATCAGAAAGCCTACACACTTCCCCCTTTGAGCCTTCAGTCTCTCCGTTCAACCCCTCCTACATGCTGCTCACAGAGGAAAACTTCTTCCTTTCTTAAGAAAAGGCTATAATGACAAAAATTACGATGGCTGTTTCATGTCATGTCATTACTCTGCTCAAAAACATTGAAAATTCCTCCTACTTCCCAATATCATGCAAATAGAATAAAGCCCATCTCTAGGTTGGGGGTTCAAGGATGGGACCCCACAACTTCCCAGTTCTTTTGTGGGGCCCTTCACCACGCTCAGCTCCCAGAGGGCACTCATTCTTCTAGTAACCCCACATCCCCAGTACTGCCCACCCCCTTCTCGCTCAGTGAAGGACAGGGGCAGAGACTGAGTGGACTGTCCTCCTTGAAGAAAGGCTGCACCTTGATTCCCTTTAACCACTAATGCTCCTGCCAGAGTGTGCCACGCAGAGACAGCAGGACAAACACGGTGAACGAATGAATAAATGATCACCTGAATAACTGTGGAACTGAGCTGCTTGATGAGAGTGGAAACTAATTGTTCCATTAAACATCATCTGTGGAACCCTTAAAGCTAACACTTAACAGCTAACACCCAGAGCTCACTTTGTGTTGGGCGCTACATAAAGCACTTTGCATATATTACCATGCAGTCCTCACTACAGGCCTTTGGAGCTGGTGCCATCACTACCCTCCATTTTATGGGTGACAGAACTGAGATTTTGTGAAGGGAACTCACTTGTCATACAGCTTTCAAGCAGAGGAGCTAGTATCTACCTCTGTGGCCTGCACTGTGACCACTTCTCCAGATTATCCATCTCCGGATGCCAGAGGAATGTTCCACAATATTCCAGCTTGTCAGTGTCACCTGCATTGACAATGTCAAAGTGTCTGAGGAATATAAGGATTTTGTATAATGTACTTTACTAATGTACTAAACATTTACTAACATGTTAGATCTGTGCCGGAAACTGGTTTTACCCACAGATATAGACCAATGACAAACACCCCCTAATTACCTCCTCATATAGCTGATATTCTAGTGGGAGATGGAGAGAGAGGAGAAAATGAGACAGAACACAACAAAAAAGTCAGTCAGAGGTGACAACCGCTGTTAGAAAAATAAAACTCCATTAGGAGAAAGGGATTGTTGGATTGCTGGATGAGGTCATGTTGGTGGCCTTGCCACTGTGTCCAAGAGGAAGAGGTCCTTTCCCTTAAGACCATGTCTGAGCAGGGCAGTGTTCCAAGGCAGTGAGGAAGTGAGCTGTGCAGTGTTCCAAGCCAAAGACAAAGCCAGTGCAAAAGCCCTGAGCTAAGAAAGGAGCAGCCAAGGGCTGGGGATTTAGCTCAGTGGTTCCGCCACCTGTCTCGCAAGCGCAAGGTCCGGAGTTTGATTCCTAGTACCAAAAAAAGAAAGAAAGAAAGAAAAAGAAAGAAAGAAAGAAAGAAGCAGCCAAGAGGTCATTGTGGCTGCAGTCAATGAATGGGGAGAGAAGGAACAGGTGGGATTCACAAACATGAAAATGTCGAAGCCTACATAAAGTCAGACAGAACTCCATGTAATGCCACATGTCTGGGAAATATTAATAACCACAATTTATTGAGTGTGTTCCACGTGTCTGGCACTGTACTCAGTGCCATCAACACAAAAACTGCTACCAACAGGATCCTTAGAGTCTGACGAGACAAACATTCCCCAGTGCCATGTAGCATGTGCCACATCAGGGTGCTCTGAAACTACAGGACAGGGGCATCTAACCTCAACGCAGGGGCAAGCAACGAGGCTTCCTGGAGGAGGTGGTGCTTGAACTACCAAGCAGGCACAGAAAAACACCTTGCAAACCCAGACGTGGAGGGAGAGGACAGACAAGGCTGGAGACAGTTCAAGCAGCAGTGCTGGGGCCTGAGACCACTTACTGGAGGAAGGGCTTGGCATGCTGGGACTGAGAGTACATCTGGCCAGAGAGGCCCAGGCTTAAATGTGCCATAAGAATGGGCCATGGAATGGAGGATGAACGCAAGAAGAGTGGGAAACAGATTTCCATAGCTCCCCGCTCATTCATTTCCTGGCTTTCTCACTGGTCTTTAGGTGGGCCTAGCTGGAGAATGACCTGGAGGTGGAAAGTGCGTGTGCGCGCGCACACACACACACTGCACACACACACACACTGCACACGCACTGCACACGTATGGCACAGGTCTTGGTTTCCCATTCCACACTAGGAGGCTCAGTCTGCATTTGAAGGCCTTACTCTGGGGCAGCCCAAGACACTGCAGCAGGAGATTCCTTAGTTAATGATGCCAACTCATACACTGGCAGCACTTCCTGGTCTTCAAGGTGCTTTTGCCACTGTAGCCTGTGTGGTTTACAGTCCACCTGGGAGGACAGAACCCTACTCTTAGCCTCCTTTTCATAGGAGATGCTATAGCTCAGAGAGGTTAAGGAACTTGCCAAGGTCACACAGCCAGTGGAAGATTAAACTGGGACTGGAGCCCGAGTTGTGAGATGGCAAACCTCAAGGTGACACTGCAGCAGCTGCAGAAACTGGTGATGCCCAGTGATGTCAGAGTCCCAAGCGCAGCTCTGGAAAAGAAGGTGGTCTGGGCCAGGGGGTGGGTGTGGAGATGGGGGGATGGAGACTGAGTGGGGAGAGCACCACGGAGAGGCTTTGAGACAGAACTAGAGTTGTCTCCAGAAAGACCTGGAGTCTTTCTGAGTTAATCTCCCAACAGGGTTGCAAAAGAACTGTATCCCCCCAGTCACGTCCTTGTGAGACAAGGGACGGTGGACTTAACGCTCCCATTTCACAGGTGAGAAAAGCCAAGGCAAGGACACCTGGCCACCGGGCTTGCCCAAGGCCCGTAGGAAGTCAGGGCCCAAGGGCCCTGTTAGAAGCAGCTGGGCGGACAGGACATCCACGGCTTTCCCACTCTGCCGCGGATGACGAAACAGAGACTAGAAGAGGTGAGCTGGGGTTGGAGACAAAAACGGAGGCCACATTCAAACGTGGAGGGGAGCCAAGGCAGGGGGTGGGGGAGTTTGCCGAGATGGTGGTGAGGTGAGGCCCTGACACCCAGCTCTGGTTACGGGCAGGGCAGGCGGGGGCAGCATCAGCGGGTCGGGTGTCGCGGAGGCCAGGGCCTCCTTCCTCCCCCGCGGGCCCATCCACTTGAGCTACCCCGCAGCACCTCAGCGCCCCGATCCCTGGGGAGGGGTGAAGGTACAAGGAGGGGGAGCAGAGGAGGGAGCGGTGCGCGCCTCCCTCCAGGGCTTGCGAAGGCGCAGCCTCCTCCGCAGCATCCTCTGGCCCGCGCACCCTGCTCCCCCTGCGCGCGGATGGTACGCTCCGGCCCGCCTGGCCCGGCTGCAGTGGACGTTGCTAGAACCCACGCGGAGGAAGGAAGAGACGCAGGCAGGCTGTGCTGACCCAAGCGGCCGCCCCGAGAGACCGGCAGAATGACACAGGGAAAGGTACCCGCATCTCCTCCCCCCCACCCCGCACCTTCCTGCATCCTCTAGGCTCGCTCTCTCTCTCTCTGGACCCCTCTAAGCATCCTTTCCTGACTCTAGCTCGAGGGTCCTCTATGGTCCTTGCTGAAGTCAGAGGATCAGAGCCCCTCTCAGCCCCAGGTTCTCCTCCCCTCCCCTCTCTCCCTTCCACCCATGCTTTGGCATCACAAGACTTCCCAGGTGCCCAGACCCTCAAAAGGGTGCCCTCTGAGCGTGCAGTGTGACTGTATGTATGTGCATGTGTATGTGCCAGGGTGAGCTTGGGGCAGTACCTGTGGGCATCCCCCCAGTCCAGACCCAACCACTGTATGGTCATCCTTCCCGCCCTCCGAAGAATGCCACCCCACCCCAGCTGCCTGTCATCATTTCACATCTGGATATCTGGATCCATCCCCTATGGTTGGGGGTTACTATGGCAACCCTGGTTCAGGATGCTCAGATTTTTGTTTTGGTTTTGGCAAGGCATGGAACTGGATAAAAACATATTCTCTTTTTTTTTTCTTTTTCCAGTTTTAGGCCTAAATTGAAGGGGTGGGGGCCGTTGTGTGCAGAGACTTGGCTGCCCCAGCAGCCTTATGTAAAATCAACAGCCTGTGGAATTATACAACCACCAGGGCCCAGGGCAAAGAAGGAGGGTACTCTGGCCCTGTTTTGGGAGTATTAAGGATTGGGCAGAGAAGACAGGAGAAGGCCCTGCCACACACATCCCTCCTCCCTCTGAGACGGTATCAGAGCCAATGACATCCCTGCTGGGCCCTCAGACCCTCCTCTCCCTGTTTTTAAGCTCTTTGGGCTTCAAAATGATGTCATTGGGTGATACCACTTCTGCTATTGGCCAAAAGTCAGTTGGGAATGTGGGATGTGTCTGGGGGCTGGGTAGGGCCCAGAAGGCTCTGGAGGGCTTCACGGCAGGTTGGAGCTGAGGTGAGTTTTCTTTTGGTCTGTGTTGAAGAAGGGGTCTGGGAATGGAAGTGACACATGGAAGGCCTGGGCTCCCCGTCCCTTCCTTGAGAAGACCCGGGGGTGTTACGTGAAGTGCGAATGAAGAGCCCCTTCACCACTCCACCATTGTGTGAGCCTCCCCTTCCCCTCTTCAACCACACCCCGCCAGTAAGTGCACCAGCCCCTGTTGCTGTCCTGGGGTGAACATCTCCCCTGCCTCATTGGCCCCTCGCCCCACAGGCTTCCTGGGGGATGGACAGGAATCCAGTCCAATGGTCCACGGGCCTGGTAGGAACCAGAAGTCTTCAGTGCTCACCCTCTCTGGACAGCCTGAGCAGAGTTCCTGCACAGGAGTCCTGCAGCCCCTTCAACAGCTCTGTAGCTTTTACAGGGGCCTGCTGGAGACAGACTTAAATGCCACTTTCTGAATCTTGTCCTTTTATTGCTGTCTCTGATTTCACACACTCCCTCCATGCCACTGTCTCCTTCTCTGGCTTCATCATTCAGACCTCCAACTCACACGGCCTCCTGCCAAAGGTATATATGTGCAAGGCAGGGTAGAGGCATCTCCGAGTATAACTGGACTTGAGTTCTCAACCTGCAACACCCTCTGGACTAGAACTCCCTCATCTGTTAAACATAGAAAGGCACCAAACTAGATGCCTTCTGAGGTCCCTTCCACAGTGATATTTTGTGATGCTCCCCCAGTTAGGGGGAGAAACTGAAGTTGCAGTGGAACATGGCCAGAGTGGAGTCTGGGAGGGGACCTCCTTCCTTCCCTCCACCCTAAAGTCCCTTTTCTTCCTCTCCTTTTCCCTTTCTTTTACCCATCTCTCCCCACGCTAGGCCCTGCAGCCCTGTTGGGGCTCATGTGTGGCCCTGAGACCTCAGATGAGTCCTTACTCCTCTTTAATCTTTAATTCCCTCATTTTAAAACAGAGATCTAAAGCCTGCTAGCTAGGCCCTTCTTCGGACTCCAGTGAAATAGTGGGACTGTAGTGACCCAGGCCCTGCCGAATGGTCAGTGATCACTGATGGTGGGCACCCCTAAGACTCATCTCCTTCCTCAGTTCTTATCCCAGCTCCACTGTATGCCCCTGGCCATCCTGGACCCTCCTGGAGCTCAGTTCTGCCCTCAATAAAATAGGGAGCTTTTTGTTTGTTTCATTTTTTGTTTTGCAGTACAGGGAGGATTGAATCCAGGGCCTGTGCCCTGAGCTACATCTCCAGCCCTTTTTGTTTTGAAACAGGGTCTCAATAAGTCACTCATTCCCCAGGTGGGGCTTGAACTTCCTATCTTCCTGCCTTAGCTTCCCCTGAGTGCTGGGATTACATGCGTGCCCCCACCATGCCCAGCCTTTGTTTTGTTTTTGAGACAGTTCTCACTTTGTAGCCCAGGATGGCCTCAAACTTGCAATCCTCCTGCCTCAGCCTCCTGAGTGTTTGGTTTATAAACATCCACAATCATGCCCAACTTGAAATAGGGACATTCTTGTTTACACTCCTGCTCTTACCATGCGAAAATACACCCAGAAGGTTCCAGGAATTGAGGGGCTGGCCAGGAGGAGTTGGAAGGCTCTCCTTCCCTGGTGACCATCTCTCTCTCTCTTTCTCTATTCCACAGCTCTCTGTGGCTAACAAGGCCCCTGGGACCGAGGGGCAGCAGCAGGCAAATGCTGAGAAGAAGGAGACTCCGGCAGTGCCCTCGGCCCCACCCTCCTACGAGGAAGCCACCTCTGGAGAAGGGTTAAAGGCAGGAGCTTTCCCTCCGGTCCCCACAGCTGTGCCTCTGCACCCCAGCTGGGCCTATGTGGACCCCAGTAAGTCTCTCAGCTCCTGAGGCCGGAGACATCAGGGAGAACGGTGGGCTCCAATGAAAAGCCTCGATGGGAGGAAGCTGCCCAAAGACAAGATGCACTGTGTGGTTGTTGTGTGAAGCCATGCTGCCAAAAGCTTAGGATTTGGAGGACGGTTCTGAGTTTAAGTCAAAGATGACTCCATATGAGATGTCTGTAGTCAAGGTGCTTTCAGACAGGGAAGAGGGAATTTTTTTTCCCCAAGTCACTGGGGTAGGACAAGTAGAGGAGACAACTGGGAGACAAAAACCAAGATCCAGTCTAGAAAGGCCCTCCTGGAAGAGAGAGACACAGAGGCACAGGGAGAGATCAGAGTGGGTCAGAAAAGGGCAGGGTAAGGCTGCAGCTGGCTGTAGCCTTGGCTAGGCTCTGTGCCCTGTGAGTGGGGTGCAGCTTTTACACACTGCACATTGTACTACTCTGAAAAAGTACCAAGCAGGGACAGGTCCCTGTGGAGGCCTCAGAGTGTTTGGCCTAGGGGTCTGGGGATCCACCTTACCAATCACTCTCCTTGGCCCCTGCCCTTTCCCCAGCCTTCGTTGTGGGGAGGAGGGCATGATGTGGGGAAGGTGTGTGGGGACAACCCTCAGCATCTTGTCACCGTTAGCCAGGCACCGTTCACAGGCAGGGAGCTCACAGGAGATGCCAGCTCCGGCCTTCGAGGATCCAGCCAGTGGGAGATCCACTCCTGGGCCGAGCAGCCTGTAGGAGCTTTGCCTCAGGGCTGGGAACCAAAGCTTCTCCCAGGCTGTAAGAAGGGCCTCGCTCAGCTGGGTGCAGTGGCGCTCGACTATAAGCCCAGCACTCAGGAGGCTGAGGCAGGAGGATCACCAGGCATTCAAGGTCAGCCTAAACTACATAAAAAGACCCTGTCTCAAAAAATCAAACAAAAAACAAAGGGCCCCTCTTAAATTCTGCTCAGCCCCTTTCTGTGTGCCTCAGCAGCGCCTCCCCTCCCCCACTTTGCCACTGCCTGCAGAATTCTAGACGGGATCCCAGGGACAATGCCCAGACATATCCCCTGTTCACAGGGAGTGGTCACTATGGTCCACACTTCCTGCCACAAACCCACTCAACCTCAGCCTAAAGCCGGGAACACTCAACCCAGTGTAACCTACTGGAAGGTTCCTGCAGGTCTGGTGTCTGTGGAACCCCTCCTCACTGCCCAACATCTGTGGCACTGCTTTCCCTCCTCTTCTCTCCCTCCCTGTGGCCTGGCCAATGGAGTTGGCAGGGAAGTAGGCAGAAGTTGAGGGAGAAGTGAAGGATGGAGGGCAAGCGTCTCCAGGGCCCAGGACCCCTCTCATTTCTCACACATCCTTTGCCAGGATGGGCTACCTTCCTTCAAGAAATGTTTTTTAAGGAATTTTTGAGGCAGGAAGACTACTCCTTTTAGTCAGCGTGTGACAGACATTTACAAGTGTGTGCCAGGCAGTGTCTGGCTCTGATCTCATTTCAGGGGCCACAGAGTCCTGCCTGGATCTCTGTCCTCACAGGCTGACCAGTGGATAGTGAGTGGACCTCTGCCACACAGTGATACAGCTGCAATGGTAGAGGCCTGGGCAGCTCACCTAAGCCCCGGCCAGGCAGGGAGAGCTTCCTGGAGGGAGGGCACCCACACTGAGTCCTGATGGATGCCATGAGTTACCCAGTGAGGAGGCAGAGAAATGAGTGTTCAAGGCTGAAAGAATAGGGTGTTCAGGAGTCCTGAGGCAAGAGAGCGTGTGGCTGAAGAAAATGCACACAGGCCCAGAACCGTGGGAGGGAGGAATGTTCAGGGTGCTTGGAAGACTGTTCACAGAGGTTGTGGAGGTTTTAAGGAACTTGATCTTGAGCAATAGGCAATGGAGGGCCATTGAAGAGCTCGAAGTACAGGATGGTCCTTAGCTTTGAAGACCAAAACAGAGGCTATTGATGAGAGGTGGAGGGGTATTGTGAAGTCCTGGTGGGAGAGTGGAATGGAACAGAGTGGACACATTTGAGGACTTGGGAATGGCCCTGACCAGGTTGGCACAAGAGATGATAGTGTAGTCCTCACCAGGAACAGAGCACAGAGGCTTTCATTTGTGTCTAATATGGTCCCTGTGAAATGGGAATCCCATTCCTGGGATCAGAGAAGCCCGGTGACTTGCTCAAGGTCACACCACTCTTTCGTCCCAGAGGATGGATTCTTGTTTGTAGGATCTGTTTGTGGAGTCAATACTCTTCCAAAAGTCTGAGTTCTGGGACCAGGCTCTGAACCTTCATCCCCACCCCACCTCCTGCCCTTGCCCTGGCTTTATTTTCCCTCCAGGCCCCTACCTGACCCTGGTTTCCAGGCTCTAGCACATGCAGCCCGTCTCCAACTCCCACCCCAAGGGCCTCAGCCCAAGCCAGGGTCAGGACCATTGGCCCTGGGATGTACCAAGTGACCTGGAGAAAGGTTGTCCTCTCCTGATTATTAGCCACAAGGGAGCCAGAGTGTTTGGGAGGAGGATGGGGACCCAAGATGGAAGGGCCACATTTGACCCCCAAGAGCTCCAGCCAGGGTAGAGGGAAAGGAAAGGGAAATGATAGTTCATTCCCAGGACCCAGAGCAAGAAAAGCAAGAAGTGACCAGGGAGAGAGACCTGGGGGTGGTCTGGGGTATTTTGTAACGGGGCTGGAGAGGAAGACTTCAGTGGGTCGGAGAGGAAGACTTCAGTGGGTCAAAGAGGCAGCTTGACCAAAAGGCAGCTCTGGGCAGGAGCCCTTGAGGCATATTTCTCTGCATGAGGAGCCCTCACACCTCCCACCTGCCCACCCAGGCAGCAGCTCTGGCTATGACAACAGTTTCCCCACCGGACACCATGAGCTTTTCACCACCTACAGTTGGGATGACCAGAAAGTTCGCCGGGTTTTCATCAGAAAGGTAATTGCTTCTCTCTGGCTCTCCAAGACTCTCCAGCCCTGGGAGCTCGATGAGAAGCCCTTCAAAAAGCCCCCTGTCCTGCCTCTGCCTGCCATTGTCCTCTTCTCTTGTGACCCTAGCTACGGGGAAGTGTTTCATAGGTTTCACTAGGGCCCAGTGCACTCTCCTCTGGGTACCATGTGGCTGCTCCTCCCACGGCTCTTGCTCTGGGGCTCCCTTGCTCTCCATTTGTCCTGGGTTATTTCCATTGTTCCCTAAGGAGGGTGGAGCACCCAGGAAGCAGGTCTGAAGATTTGAATGAGTTCCTGAGAACTGGGGTCTCACTGAGCCCTGCTGGGAGACTGAGCCCACCTGGCCTCTCTTACCAGGTCTACACCATCCTGCTGATCCAGCTGCTGGTGACCTTGAGTGTCGTGGCTCTCTTTACCTTCTGGTGAGTTGGTGATACAGACTGGCACCTTCCAGGGGTGGCCATAGCCAGGTCCCCTGGAGAGATGGGGAGGAGCACTTCTCCTTGCGTTGGAGAAGAACCGTAAGAGTGCATAACGCAGGCCAGGAGTGATGCTGGGCATGGTGGTGCACTTCCACCATTCGGGAAGGCTGAGCGTGGGAGGCATCCCTATTCAGAGGAGGGTGGACCTGGCTGTCTTCTGGGCCTGTCAGTGCCTCGTACACAGTCTTTGCTTTCTAGTCTACCAAGGGGCTTGGGATTTAGCTCAGTGGCGCTGCACCTACCTGGCAAGCCCAAGGTCCTGAGTTTGATCCCCAGTTCCAAAAAAAAAAGTCTTATAATCTAGTCTACCACCCATACCCCCAGGCCACCCCAGGTCTCAGCCTGGGACTGGAGCTAGCACTATGAATTGTGCTGGGCAGGTACAGATGTTGAACCAGAAACGGAGACCTAGGGTAAATTCTGACTCTCTGTCTCTGCCTTCTCTGCAGTGACCCCGTGAAGGGCTATGTCCAGGCCAATCCAGGCTGGTACTGGGCATCCTAGTGAGTATACCCCACCCTTACATCCCAGAGGAAGCCCAGTGGGAGGCAGAGGGAGTCTGTTCCACTGACAGAGCCAAACCCAGAGCTTCTCCACACCCCATGGGGACTGACCTCACAGATCCCCAGCCCTGCCCTGTTCTGCTGGCGTCAGAGAAGAGCAAGAGCCTTTCTGGGCTGTTGCTCTCTGATGGGACAGATGGGAGATGGGGGTAGGTTCTGGCTCCTACGCAAGTTGGGAGGGGTGGGGCTGACGCCATGGCTGGAGAGACCCTGTCCCTTGGCCCTAAGGGGGAGGGGGCTGGAACACTTTGACCCACACTAATGATAATGTTGCTACTCTTATTATCACCATTGTTATTAATGCTTATGAAATTATTAATCATAATAGCCACCACTTAAAGAGTCCCTAATAAGGGCTGGGCATTATTCTTTGTGCTTGATGTACAATGTTGCACTGGATCCCAATATCTACTGGTATGATTACTTCACAAAACTAAGGCTCTGAGAACTTGAGTAATTTGCCCAAGGTCACACAGCTAGTCAGTGGAGCAACTGGGATTCAAACCCAGGATTCAGGTTAAGGCTTGTGCTCTTAATCCCTCTGCTTGGCAGTCTCCCTTCAGCCTCAAGCCACTTGGCTCTGGCTGGTCCTATCACTTTAGGGATTAAGGCAGGCAACTTGGGAGAAGAGGTTTAAAGTTGCAGGTGGGTGATTCTGATCCTCCTGTCTGGGGAACTAAAGAGTAATTCTGGATAATTCCAGCCCAGAACCACTCTGGGGCTCAGAGACGAACTGCTCTTCCCATGGGCTCCCTCAGTATCCACTGCTAGCTCAGCACTATACCGTGGCTCCTGGGGAGTCAGCCTCTGCCGGACAGGGGAGTGAGCAGCAAGCAAAGATGCATCATTCAGGGGAGGGGAAGGCGTGAGCTCAGGCACAGGGCACGCAGCCCACAGAGGGGCGTACCTCAGAGGATGGGCCAAGAGGACTGGGACATCACTGCCAGCAGAGAAATGGCTTTAAGCAAAAGTGTGGGAGTGAGAATGCATGTGATCCATTTGATAGACTGGGGAGGGACTGGCAGAGGGCTGGGAGGACGTCTCAGAGGGTAGATGGTCGAGCTGTGACCACCAGCTGAGGAGCTTGCACACAGTGGTTGTTCCAGGCGGGCTCCCAGATAGGGGTCTGGTGGAGACTGGACTCAGCCCAAAGCCCCTGGGGACTTCCCTGAGCCCCGAGCACTCAGAGTTGGGCCCAGAGATAGCACAAGCCAGTCAAACACTGACAGAAAGAAGACTCTTCCTGGCCTCTGGGGCTCATTCGAGGCACAGAGCTGCCTCTTCAAGCTGGGGTCCAGGAGAAGAGAGTTGCACACCCAGGACCTCTCCTAGGGCATGGGACAGAGGCCCTGTCTGCAGACCTGGCAGAGGCACGTGTCTAGGGAGCTGGTTGGCACTATATGGTAAACCTAATGAGGCCCCAGGGACTACCACCCCGGCCAGGCCACCTGGCGGGTTGGCATGGCTCCCAGCACGTCACCATTGCCTGGCAGCCTCAGGCCCCCTGAGAACTCAGGGATGGAGTCCACAGGCCCCTCTTTGGGCCTTGTGCAAGGGACTGTGGGATTCCATGCCCTGACCTCATGGTTGCAGGGGGACAGTCCAGAAGTGGGGCAGAGCACACTCAGTTGTATGTGCTGTGGGAGGCAGGGAGGCTGGGAGAAACTGGCTCTGAATGGGGAGATTTAGAGCCCACCTCCTCACCAGCTCCAGGCTGAAAACAAAATGTGAGTTGTATTGTGTGCCTTTAGGATAGGTGCAGATGGAGAAAAGTCAGAACTAGGAGTGGAATGTTGCTTTAGGATGCTGACCTTTTCCTCCAGAAAGCTCGCCTAGGGTTTTGCCCTGTCCTCTCTTTGCTCCTCCACTCTCCCCATCCTGCCTGAGTCTGCTTCCCTCAGGGTCTGAGTGAGTCTCACCTCTTCTGACCACCAAACGCTCTCAGAGAGCTTCCACCTGATTCTATCTTTTAGAAAGACAATAATAGCAATGAGAATAAAACTGCTCTTTTTCTATGCTTGAGGCACTCTGCTAGGTGCTTTACATATCTTTTTCAGGTCCTTTCAGCAACCCTGCCAAGTGGGTACTATTATTATCCCCATTCTACAGATGAGGAAACTGAGGCTGAGAGAAGCTATCACTTCCTTAGCAGCACAGCCAAGATACAACCCAGATCCTTCTGGTAGCAAAAGCCCTGTGCTTTGCTGCCCACAGGTGTCATTTGGGTCCTGAGCAGGACAAGTTGAAGAAGGGCATTGGGTTTGGTCACTGACCTTCACCTGAGCCTTCTCCCTGTCCTGACACTCTGAACAGGTCATCCTAGGCTTTGGGGCTCCAGCTCTGAGGTGCACATCAGCTGTTCTCTCACCCTCCTCTAACTCATTCTCGGTCCCAGAGATGCCAGCCTCCCTGCCCCTTCGCTTCAGCTTTCTCAAGGTCCCAGTTGGCTTCCTGGCTCCCTCCACAGGTTGTTGCCTTATTGTCTGATTGCTCCCACTGAGCCAGGGTGTCTGAGGCACAGCCACAGTCGGGGGGGTGGGGCAGAGGCGGGCAGGAGATGGGTTGTCTGTCGGTCAGCCAGCTTGTAATTGCAATAATAGCAGCTCCTGTGGAAGAGGAGCCCAAGCCCCACACCAAGCCCAGCCCATGGTAACTGAGTACATCACCTGCATTCTCTCATCTAGCTTCAAGCAGCCCAGTGGGTTGGTACCACAATTCCTGTTTTACAAAGGAGGGAACTGAGACTTGGCTATTAAGTAACTCATGCAAAATTACAGCGGTAGTGGCAGGCCTAGGACATGAGTGCTGGCACCATCCTCCACAGCTGCACCATAGTCCCTGGTCCTGGGTCCCTGTCCCTCTGACTTCCTCCTGATGCCTTGTCTTGATGAGCTAGGGCCAGAGAGAAAATGAGGTGGGGCCCCTGCCCTTGTGAAGCTTCCAGTCTGGTCAGGTGACAGGACCCACACCAAGTATACACATAGAGAGGGCACCGTTGTTATCATTGTTGTCCAGGTGACTGGCCATGACTCAAGTGAGACCGAAAGAGTAGCTGCTAGAATGTTTCTCAACTGGGGCAGGACAGTTCTGCTGTCCTGCAGGAGCAGAATGCTCAGCAGCTCTGGCTCCTGGCCTCAGCTACCAGCAGAACCCTTCAACAGCTCTACATATGTGAGAACCTCTGAAGAATTGGAAAGAGAGCCAGGTGTCGTGGTGCATGGCTGTAATCCCAGCACTTAGGATGCTGAGGCAGGAGGCCAAAACTGCACAGCAAGACCCTGTCCAGAAAGGATCAACCTAGAGGGGTCCCAGTCCCGAATCTCATAGGCTGTGTCAATCCTTGCCTTGCTTATTTTTTTGTTTGCTTTTTCTTTTTCATTTCATCCAATAATATGAAAAGAGTACCTACCAGGGGTGGGGATTAACTCAATGGTTCCGGCACCTGCCTCGCTCGCCCAAGGTCCCGAGTTTGATCCCTGGTACAAAAAAAAAAGTACCTACCAGGTACCAGGCTTCAGGTTACATGATGAGAATACAAAATGAATAAACTGTAGGCTACCCCCTCACCCCAGATGCTACCTCTGGGTGGGAAGTCAGACAAACTGGCCCATGGGGGCGGGGGAACGCAGGCTCCAGTGAGGTTACCCCGGGTGCATGGAGGAAGCCATCTGGAAGAGGGAGCCTCAGACATCCCTGCTGGTCGGTTTTCCAGTAGGAGCAAAGTGTGGTGAGTAGGTTGGGAGGGTGCAGAGCGACTGTGGTGGGAAGGGCAGAGGGGAGGGTGGAGTGTGGTGACAGCAGGCCGGAGAGGTGGGAGGGTTGGAGCGGGCTGGTGTCACCAGGTCTTGGGGAATTTTATACAGAAGAGTCCCGTGGCTGGGTGTGGCTGTAGCTTGGGAGGTAGAAGGCGAGGCTGGAGGCAGGAGGACCAGATGGACTCCTGCCTCAGACCAGCCAGAGAGAAAAGAGAGGTGGCCAGACCTCAAAGGATGGTGGTGGGGATGGAAGAGCGCAGTTTTGAGAGCTGCCTGAGTAGGAGGATAAACAGATCCAGGTGATTAATTGGGCGTGGCGGGGTGGGAGTCAGTGATGATGCTGAGGCTTCTGGGAGGTGACTGGGCGGGTGCATGGTGGCCCCTGCAGCCAGGGATGCAGGAGAAGGAGCCGAAAGGATGTGTTTCTGAAGAGCCACATCTGCCCAGTAGGCAGCTGGATGCTCCAGTCTGGGGTGGAGAAGGAAAACATAGATAGGAAGTGTGGGATGTGAGTCCTGTGCACAAGTAAGCCCACCCGGGGGGATGTGAAGGGAGAAGACCTCTGTCCGAGGGACCAGGCATATTCAGAGACTCCCTGGTGCCGAAAAGAGTGCCCAGGGAAGAAGGAGGGATCCATATGTCTTTGTGGAACCCGGGGAAAAAGAATGACCAGACGTTGAGAAGTGAGTGTCATCTGCACACAGTGAGGCCACCCTGATGTGGCAAAGCCAGCTCTCCTAAGTGAGGCTAAGGCAGGGTTTGCAGGTTTGGGGAGATGGAGAAAAGAGTACCCTCAGTGGAGACCATGTGTTCTCAAAGTTTGGTTGCAAGAGCAGACAGAGTGGCCATAGCTAGACTTGGAGAAGATGTTGGATGAAGATGGAGAATAGTTGAGGAGGTTTCTGTGGGAGGAGCGAGGCCAACAGGAAGATTAAAGGGGATGAGACCAGAAGAGCCCAGGCTGGGTAGGAGGAGAGACAGGACCGTCCATAGCACCTGTGAGGTTTGCAGGTGGCAGGCAGGGAACCCGGGGAGCCCCATCTCGTTATCGCAGATCTTGATGGGATGTATCAGGCAGATGGTGCTGCAGACGGAGGTCTGCAGAGGAGGAGGAGGAAGTTTGGAATTGCTGCCATCGGGGGTAGGTGAGAGGACAGAGGAAGAGATGAGGAAGAGATGGCCATGCCATGATGAGACCCTGCAGAGGTGGAGGGACCCAGCACCCCGTGCTCAGGTCCGAACCCCTCCTCTCCATCATTGGACCAGCCTCTGCCTCCACTGCACTCCAGAAAACACTCCGTGCTCAGTCATTGTCTCAGGATTGATTGCCCCTGAGCTCCCTTCTGCCTCCCACTGGGTGTGTCCTTCTGATCCAGAAACTCATTCACAGTTGTCACTTCCTGCCCATGCAGGACAGCCACAGGCCTTGCCCAGGCTGAGCTACAGCCTGTGGGATAGATTAAACAATAACTAAGGAGATCATTGCAGGGGTGACAGGGCTGATAGGCAGTGCAGGCTCGAGGTTGCAAGTGAGCTCCCTGGGGCCAGAATACCTGGGTTCCCATCGTGTTTCTGCAATGTGGTAACTACATGAACTTGGACTAGCAGGAACCTGAAGAACATACAAGCATGACCTTGTGCCTCAGCAGAAAAGTAAAGAGCGTACTTATGGAGAAGATATGAGGATCGCATTGGTTAATATTTGTAAAGCACTTTTAAAACTCTGCCGAGCAACTACCGTAGGAAATACTGTAGATGAGCTTTTTACATAACACAGTAATGACTGGAAGGCCACTGTGGGTTGGCTGGTCAGGAACAGCTATCTCAAGGCACCCAAGATTCAGTAGTACTAGAAGCAGACTTGACCTATCCCCCTTTCTCTCCTGGAACTGGTCCACCACCCTGCCCCTTGCCAGGTTCTAGGATGACCGTGGAACTCTCCCTGCTCCCCACCCTTCATGGCACCTATGGACCGTGGTGGCAGAGAATAGGAAGAGCAAGACACCAGGTGGGGGACCTTAGGAGGGCCTTGCTGACTTACCCATTCACCTGTCTCTCACAGTGCTGTGTTCTTTGCCACCTACCTGACCCTGGCTTGCTGTTCTGGACCCAGGTATGATAATGGCAAAAGAAATAACGTGTGAAAGTAGACGCAGGACCTTGAAGGTCCCGGCCCCAGCCCTGCCTGCCACCCCTGTGCTCGGCACCCCTGAGAGCTACCATCCCCCTGCCAAGCAGACCTGTCCCTCCCTCCCTCCTTGGCACTTCTGAGGTAGGGGGAGGGCAGATGGACAGATGGGGCGTGGGGGGGTGGCTGAAGGAAGAGGCTCTGAGGAGTGTGGAAGGGGGTGCGGAGACTCCTGCTCGCAGTGGCAACTCTGCTCGGAACTCCTTGGCTTTCCTTACAGGAGGCACTTCCCCTGGAACCTGATCCTGCTGACCATCTTTGTAAGTGACTCCGTGGGCTGGGGGCAGATGCTGAGTGGGGTAGAGGAAGGACAGAAGCAGTGTGGGGTTCGAGGGCTGGGGAGTCTGGGTTGGGAACATCTCATGTGAGGTCACGGAGGTCAGGGGTGCTTACACCCCCTCGTTCCACCAGGATGTTTCACCCTCCCTTTCCAAAGGGGCTGAGCTGCCTCCCTCTGCCCCCACTGTTCACTGTGCTTTTGTTCTGAGGAGGTTCATCTGGGGCATCCCAGAACTACGGATAATGAAGAAGAGTGGGTCTCTTACTGGGAGGAGAACAGGGCTGCCTAAGAGAGAGACAGCTGTCCCCAGGACCTGCAGACTGGCCGGGGAAACACGGCTCAGCCAGCCTTGTGTCTGTTCGGAAGCCTGTGCAGGGGTGAGGCAGATTCAGCGCCCAGGGGTATATGCCTGGAGTGGAGGCGTCTGCCTGGGACTCCCAAATCTAAGTGCTGGAGCATTCCCTTACCCTGCCTCTCCTTTCAGACCCTGTCCATGGCCTACCTCACTGGGATGTTGTCCAGGTAAAGGGTACAGGTGGAGAAGAGGGCCCTGCACCCAGGGACTGGCTGTATCTGAGAGGAGCTGCCCCCAAACCCCATCCTTCCCAGGACCATTTGGATGAGGGTGGGGCCTCAGGCAGCAGGACACTTTGGCCTAGAGCCCTCTTCTGGGGCCCTCCCTTGGCTAGTGGCTCCAGGACCTGGCCAGGTTGGTGGGGTAGGGGTGAGAAATGGTGGAAACAGGGTGACTCCTCTCAAGCTGCAACTTAGAAGGCCCCAAATTTATGATCCTGCAGTTACCTGTAAACCACCTCCAAGTTCCAGCACAAATCCTTCCTTCCCCAACTCCCACCTATTCAAGATCCTTCTAACTAAGTGAGTCTAGGCTTGCTTGGGTGAGGATGGGCCGAGCCCAGAGAAAGGCTGAGGGAACCAAGAGAGGGAGGGTCCTGAGGAAGGAAACAGGGTCAGGCCAGAGGTCATCAGATCAGGACCCGGCAGGAGGGCTGGCAGAGAGCAGGGCCCTGCGGGAGCTGACACTACCCGCCCTCCTCAGTTACTACAACACCACGTCTGTCCTGCTGTGCCTGGGCATCACGGCCCTCGTCTGCCTCTCAGTCACTGTCTTCAGCTTCCAGACAAAGGTCAGCTCTGAGGCCTGTGGGCAGGGGAAGGCGTGTGGAATGGGGCTCTAAGCCAGGGCCCGGGATAAGGGGAGGGAACAGGGTGAGTTGGATCTGGGGAGGACACCTGGGAGGCTGGGGGGAAATCCTGGGTTCTGGGGGGTGAATTTAAGACCGTGAGCCTTAGCCTGCAGCTAGTACACTGCCCAGGGGCTCCACGAAGCCAGGGGCCAGCGCTGACAACCCTCTTGTCCTGCAGTTTGACTTCACCTCCTGCCAGGGTGTGATCTTCGTGCTGCTCATGACCCTCTTCTTCAGCGGACTCATCCTAGCCATCCTCCTACCCTTCCAATATGTGAGTCTCTACCTGCAGGCTCATAGGGGTTTGGGGGAGGCCACTTCAGGGTGTTGTTCCCTCCTACACCTTCAGGGCAGGCCCAAGGCCAAAGCCCCACCACCTGCCATCCTGTCCAGGCCCTCCTGGCCCCTGCCCTGGGCATGTTGGCAGTACTATAAGCAAGCAAACAAGGAGGCCTTTCTTGGCAGGCCTGGGCACTGGCCCATCTCCTGGAGCCGCATCCGGCTTCACCTTTCCCATCCTCCTGTGTACCGTGGAGGGGAGGCTGAGGGGAGGATATGGAGCAGCCTGGGCCTCCCTGGGGCCCACCAGACCTAGAAGGTCCTTCAGGGAGGGCCTCTTGGGCTCCTGGGGATCAGCCTAATCCAAACAGGCAGAATCTGGCTAAGGTGGCGGGGCCAGAGGAGACCGCTCCCCCATCCCCCAGAGAGCATCCCCCAGATAGAGCTGTACTCAGCAATTCTGGAGGCATCCAGCCTGCCCTGGAGAATGTCACTTAGGACTGTGCAGGCCCTCAGGCCACTACATGTGGGAGGGAGAATTAGGGGCACCCCAGGAGGGCCTTGAGGTTTGACTCCTAGGTACCCAAAGGAAGAAGCCCCCAGCCGCTTTTGGTACCTAGTCCCCCATCGTGCCTTTACTGCCAGGGCTGAGACATAGTCCTCACTCCCCCCTACCCACTTCCATCCTGCCTAGCCCCAGCCTCAGGACATTTGGCTTCTAGTCCAGGACATCAATATTGGGTCTGGCATTTCCTTGGCTCTTCCCAGGATCCTGTTGACGAAGGGAGGGACCAGAGCTGGCCTCTGTGTATCTAGGTTGGGGAGGGGAATACCAGGAAGGAGCCCCAAAACTTCAAAGAACCCTTTATTGACCCAGGTCTGGTTGATGGGATGCCTTTGTTTCCTGGAATCTTCTAGAAAGTTTCCTGGGAGGGCCACACTGTGGGCAGAGCTAGCATGGCACCTCCTGTGTGCAGGGTTTCCAAATGCAGCTGGGTGCTCCTGAGGTCTGGGGAGCAGAGCACAGGAATACACTGTCGTGGCCTTGGTAGACAAGCCCATAGAAACCTGTCAGCCAGGTGTGGTAGCACATGCCTGTAATCCCAGCACTCAGGAGGGTGAGGGAGGAGGATCCTTACGAGTTCAAGGCCAGCCTGGGTGACGTAGTGAGTTCAAGGCTAGCCTAGACTACAGAGCAAGACCCTGTCTCCGAAAAAAAGAAAAGAAAAGAAATACCTGGCAGACCCTCCAGAGGCAACCCCCTACACACACACATACACACACACCTGAGTTCATCTCTTGGTCCCCTACCACTTAAGCCCCTTCCCCCCAGTGCAGAGCCAGGGATGAACCGCAGGCTGGAAGGCAGGAACAGCCTTGAGCCAAACTCAGGCTGAGAGGATGACAGGATTGCAATAGGATGAGTCTTCCTCGCTCATCCTGGGCCTGGGGCTGTGACTTGCAGGAAAAAAGCACCAGGTCAGTTGGCAGCTATGTAATTACCCTGTGGGCCCCCACCCCATCACTGTGAGCACCCAGAGAATGAAGGATTTGGGGATCCCTGGGGAAGACTACTCCACATCCTCCATTCTCTGGACTGAACCTCCTCCCAGCGCCTCTGCTCGCTACCCTCTGACCATGCCTGAGCCCATTTTTCCTCTGTCTGGCAGGTGCCCTGGCTCCACGCAGTCTATGCCGTGCTAGGAGCGGGTGTGTTTACATTGGTGAGTTTGCCTCAGTTCCCTGGGGGCCACCTACTTAGCTTTGAGATCCTCTTCTAGACCCTTCCACCACTCTTGTCTTCCTCACTGTCCTCTTGCCAAAAACCCTTCTGGAACGCCTGTGGGCATTCAGGGAATTCCATCTGTTGTCAAAAACAGAACCACTGACCCGAGCAGGGGGCAGGAAGATGGTGCCAGCAGGATGGGAACTACAGGCACAGGGGCAGAGCTGGGAAGAGGACCTCTTCCCTCCTGGAGAGGGTCGGGACCTCGGGTGGGTGTGAGAGTGTGGGAGTGTCCTGCACGGGACTCAAGCTAGTATTCCTTTCCTAGGGCGATCTGGGAAGGCTTCTTAGGGCTAGGGAGAGTCCAAGATCCCTGTAAGAGAGAGACATTGTATGAGTGAGCTTGTTTTTTGCTGTTCTCGCCAAGTTGAGTGTTGTTGTTGATGATGGTGGTTATGCGAACAATAACAGCTAATATTTATGGAGCACTTGCTTCCTCCCAGCAAGCTGTTCACATGGGCTTCGTTCCCCCCATAAGTGTGTAAGACAAGGTTTACTATCACTAAGTTGAGTTGAGGAAAGTGAACCTCATAGATGTGAAATGCATGCCCAAAGTTGTACAGCACCCTAGGAAGTACTAGGGGTAAACTGAGACTCTGGGTGGTCTGGCTCCAGAGTCCCACTCAGGGACAGAGGCTAGGTGCGGAGTGCTTGGAAGCAGATGCCCAGGAGACAGAGGTGACCAGGGACAAACTTCTGCCAGAGGAGCTTAACCCTGCTCAGATGAGCTCCAGACTCCTAGTCAGATGGTGCCCCAGGATACAGCCATGTAGGCAAGAAGTGGTGAGGTCTTCATGGAGAGGCAGCCAAAGTAAACACCCACTGCCAGTGAAAACAGTGAAGAACATTCTCCCTTACTAACTCCAGAGTAGTTAGCTGATGGGTCCAAGGCCTCCTGGCAAGATAATGACAAATCACCTAGGTGTGGGCTTGGTCAAGAATAAGGTGGCAGCTTGCCCCAGTCTACTTGGGACATTCTCAGTTTCAGCACTGAAAGTCCCACTTCTTGGTGAACCCGAAAATCCCAAGCAAACTGGGATGCTTGGTCACTCTAAGACACTCACTTCTCCTGGGTCCTGGACCAGTGTTCTCACCTCCAGACCATCCCCTTTAAATAAAAGTGTACTTGAAAACGATGGGTGGGAAATGGGGCTTTGAGGAAAGAAAGAAGAGGGTGGCAGCATACAAGACAGCAAGCCTGGGTAGCAGCATCTGGAGGCCTCAGAAGGCAGCATTTGCCGGGCATGGTGGCACATGCCTGTTGTCCCAGCACTCAGGATGCTGAGGGAGGAGGATTGTCCAAGTTCAAGGTCAGCATAGGCTACATAGTGAGTTTGAGGCCAGCCTGAACTACATAGCTAGTAAGAACCTGTCTAAAAAAAAAAAAAAGACAGTATTTGCCAAGGACAGGAGAGGTGGGAGGTCAGACCAGTGGAGGTGGGAATGGTGGAATTGGAGGAGGAGGAGCATCCGTGGAGGGCTGAGGTCTATACTTGGCTTCAGGTGGATGGGGTCACACACAAGTGTGGGAGCTGTGTGGGGAGGCTGTACATACAAGTCAGGCTTGTTTGAATAGAAAGCCCTTCAATCTGTTTAATAATCCCTAATGTTCTTCGATGAATAAAAATATTCCCAGCCACCTGTTCCACCCACTACATTCTGCAAAACACTTTCACACCTGTTGGAATTACTTCATTGGATCTCAACTCTACCACGGTGTGGGGAGAGAGGCAGGGCTGTTATTACAGGAATGGCCTTCCACGTCAGGACCCCTGAGTGGTAAGGGGCAGATCTAGCAGATCAAGAACCAGGTGTCCTGTGCCTAGCCTGGCGCCATCCCCAGTTCCCCTGTAGTCACCCTCAAAGAGGACAACTTCTGTCGGTTTGAGGCTGGGGAAGTCTCCCCAGAAATTTTCCCCCTCTCTCCCTTGCATCACTCACATAGCCCTCTCTGCTGGGTTGGTCCCATCAGCGTGGAAACATGGTACAATTTTCACATCTGAACAAAAAGCCAACAAAACGCTCCTGACTCACAGCCCCTCCAGCTCCTGCCCCATTCTCTGCTGCCTGTAGATTGCAAAACTCCTTAGAAGAGGCTCTACGCTCCTCATCCCCAGCTCCTCTTCTCCTTTTCCCTTCCCATTCTCTTAACTGTGTGTGTGTGTGTG
>NW_004624816.1:2406698-2433525 GCF_000247695.1 Heterocephalus glaber
GGTGGCATCCTTGACTCTTCTGTTTTTCTTACATCACATATTAGGCCCAGCAGCACATCCCATGGCTCCGCCTTCTATCCAGAACCTGGCCACTTCTGTCCACCTTCCAGCCCTCCCAGGCACCAGGCACCGTCACCCCTGCTGGGCATGTTGCAGTAGCCTCCTACAGCCTGCCCGCACAGCAGCTGGGGTGACACAGGTCAGGTCATTGTCCGTGTGGCATCTAGGAGTCACTTCCCACAGTCCCCTCCAGCCTGCCCCCTCGCCCACTCTGCTGCAGCCCTGCTGGCCCCTGCTGCCCAAGCACAGCAGGCTCCCCCTGCAGCCCCACCCGGCATTCCTAGCTCTCTGTCTCCTCCTTCAAGGGTTTGTGTCAGTACAACAATGCTATGCACCCGAGCTAGTGCTCCCCTCCCATTCTACAGATCTTTCTCTCTCCATAGTGCTCTCATCCTCTGACACACTGTATATTTTTCTGATCTGTTGTTTATTGTTTTTCTCTCTGTAGCAGAATGCAAGTTCCTTGAAAGCAGGGGGTTTTGTGTGGCTTGCACAGTAGGCACCTAGCACACAGTAGGTACCTGCAGATGTTGGGGAATGAATGAATGCCTGAGAGGTGTGGCAAGGAACAGGGCCAGGCCCCACAAGGTGCTCAAATGTCATTGTCATGGGTTACGGAGTTGAATGAGGTGCTGCTTCATCAGTCTCCTGTGAGTCACAGTGGGGAGGAGGAGAAACTGCTGTGCCCAATTATTCCATTAATGTCTCTTGAGATCAACACACCAGAAAGCCTTGATGGGATCCTCTTGCAGGTTACATAAAGAGTGGATGAGAAAGCACACGGGTAGGTGCCTCTACAGAGGGTGGAAGATGGTTACCCAGGGTCCCACCAGACTCACTCCACTTTTTCCTCCTAATTTCAGGTGGGCAGGGACCCTTTGAGACTGCCTCATAAGAACTGAAATCCCTGTGCCTTTCATTGGCCCCAGCTCAGAAGCATGTTTTGGCCTCGCACCAGTTCTGCTTCCATCATTGGTCTAGCGAGCCTGTTGCCCCCTTGTTTTTCCACCTGTATGTCCTGTTTTCTCCTTCTCTAGCCTTTGGGGGGATTCCTGGCATAATTGGGGGCTCTCCTTGCACTGTAACTAGGCAAGAACTGCAATCTACCCTCAGCACACCCTTGCCTCTTTTTCTGAGTCATCTAGAATGTTCGAGAAAGGGGCGAAGAGACATGTCAAAGGCCCCTGGCCCCCAGTAGCACCTTCTCTACCAGCTCCCATCAGCCTGAGCTACAGGGGCTGGGAGGAGCCAATTTTCTGTCTTAGAAACCTTGGCCTCCACCCTAAGAGATTCTGCCATCTTTGAAGGCAGGATCATCACTGAACTGGGCTGCAATTTAGGAGGTGGGGAGACCAGCCTTGGGGGACAGGCCCCCTCTTAGACTCTCCTTACAATCCAGCCTTGGCACATTGTAAGGAAGCCTTGTGTGTTCAGGGTCACTCATGTCCCTCACTGGATGCCAGAACTCAAATGCCAGTAAGAAGTGGGTGAGTCCACTGAAAGTCATTGGCCTCGCAGTGACTGCATCCTTCTTTCCCCCCTAGTGCCCTCTCTTTGGGTGCTTTTGTGTAGACACTCATGGGGCGGGGTGATCAGGGAGGATTGAGGGTCTGGGGCAGGACCTGACAGAGGGTTGAGGCCAAGGGCCTAGCTAGCTGGTTTTTCGCAATGGCTGGAGCTCCATGGTCCATGTGACTGGGAAAGTTGCTTCCTCCCACAGTTGGACCTTTTGAGCTGCCCAAACCAGGAAGTCAAGTCCAAATAGGTAGGGAAGAAATTAGGCATAAGTGTTTAGAAATGAGGTGATGGGTCCTCTGATAATGGAGCTCTCCCTTCCCTGCCCAGCCCAGTCCGAGTCAGGACCTTGGGAGCCACCAGTAGTTGAAGAAGATCACAGTCACCTCACTTCAGCGAGGAGCCAAGTAGATAGGCCCGGGGCTGGGAGACCAGTTAGGGGTCAGGGAAAGGGTGGCAGGGTGAATGTGTGTGGTCAAGATTAGGTGCTGCCAGGTCTGATGGACAGGAAGATGCGGTGGAGCGCTGGGCCTCCAGTGCTGGACATTGACCCCGATACCATGTTGATGCATGAGGTCCTTGGGCTTTGCAGGCCCAGAGAGAACAGGTCCAGACACACATGTGCGCGCGCGCACACACACACACACACACACACACACACACACACAGAGCGTTCACAGACGCACTGGATGAAATTCAGCCTACCATCTCTCCGGTGGGAAACAGAGGCCCAGACAGATTCTCCAGATCCAGAGAGGCCCTCTCCACCTCTGTCTCCTCTAAGGATAGGCTGAGGCAGGGAATTGCTTTCTGGGAGGTTCCAGAAAAAACGCTGCAATCTCCCCGACCCCATGACCCCACCCCACTCCTCACTCCGCTCCTCTAGTGGAGGCTGTGATGTACACACCACCTTCTTCTCAATTAGGACAACACTTTGAAAATTAAAAATGGTTGGACGTGTCTGAGTTACAATTTTATCTCAGATTTCCCCATTTCCTTCAGCTTAGAGGCTCTTTTGCTGGGGGGGTTTACATGAGGCTGGAAAAATCAGTGAGAATCTATTCTGTCCCCTACCCTGCCTTGAAAACAGCCCTGAGGCCTCCCCTGAACCTTCTGGAAGCTGACTGGGGCTAAGAGGATGTGGGCAGTGTCCCCATCCCCCACCTCACCTCAGCATCACCTCTCAAGGTGCTAATCCTTGGAACCAACGCCCTGCTCAAACGCAGATGGGCACAGCACCTGGCAGGGGGAGGTTAGAGAACTCCCCCATCCCAAAGGTGGGGACCAAAGGAGGGGTGATTCAAAGGCCCTGTGGGCAGCAGGCAGGAGTGTCCAGGTCAGCAGCTCTCTCATGCCCAGGAATGTTCTCCAAGGCACAGCCAGGAAGGGACCCTACGGGCAGGAAGGGACTGGGCCATGTGGGATGGAGGAAGCTTCAGCTGACCAGTGCACCCCACAAAACTACTTCCAGCTGGGCATGGTGGCACATGCCTGTAATCCCAGCACTCGGGAGGCTGAGGCAGGAGGATTACTGGTAGTTCAAGGCCACTGGGATACATAGTGTGTCTAGGACCAGCCTTGAACTACAAAGCAAGACCCTGTCTCAAAAAAAACTACATCCAAGGCCTCACTGCTCCTTCCCACTGTGCGACCTTGGACAAGCTCATTGACCTCTTTGTGCTTCAGGTGCCTCATCTTTATTTTTTTTTTATCTCTCTATGATCTATTGTTACACTTTAATTATGAATTTGATTAAGCATTTATCATACATGAGACAAGATTATAAGCACTTTATATATATTATCTTTGTAACAACTTTTTGAGATAGGCATGATGTTTTCTTTTTAAATTTTGTTCATTAGCACATGTTTATGGTACGTAGTGATCACATTCATCATGGGGTGTTGGTACATGTACAGAACATATCTTGATTCTTTTAGTTCCCCTTCTCTTTTCTTTCTTCCATCTTTAGATCACTTTCCCATTTGCCGAAGATCTATCTCCCTGATTCCTATTATCCCTCCTTTATTTTACTAATATTTAAATTATTTATACTTTGGGTTTCTGATATATGAGAAACCATGCAATATTTAAGTTTGTGTGTCTGATTTATTTCACTTAACATTATGGTCTCAAGATGCATCCATTTTCCTACAAATGACTAAAATCAGGTGCCTCATCTTTAAAATAGCATGATTATTTTCACAAGGCTGTCGTAATGACTGAATAAGATCATATGCAGGGAAGAAAAAAGGAAACTGGCCAGGGCACATGATAGGTGGTAACCCCTTCCTTTATTGTGTTAACCTTTCCACTTAGGGCACCAGGTTTTGGAGCCAGGGTCACTAGGTTCAGAACCCTTCTCTGCCACATTCTGGTTGTGTGAACTAAATCAAATTAGGCAACATCTCTGTGCTTCAGTTTCCTGATTTGTAGTAATCATACCCATCTCCTAGGTTGTGAGTTTTACGTTAATCGACATATGAAAGCCCTTAGACAATGCGTGCGTATCATCACTGATCAGTAATGCTTGACTGGTCAGGAACAGGGAGTTGTCTAGGGTCAGAGCCAAGACCTAAGCCCAGGCTATTCGTGTCCCCAGCCTGTGCTGTTAGGTACTGCATTATACTCATGCCCTCTCTCATAATGGACTCTTTCATGCACGCATAATTATACACTATTCCTTTTTCATCCTGGGCCAGGCTTTCTGGCTCTGATGCTAGACTCTGCTCCTTCAGTGGCTTGCCTGAGGTTGCAAACGTTGGCTGCACATTTAAGAATTCTGACATCAAGGTCAGTGAGAAGAAGTGCCTTCTATTGGCATCAGGCAAGAAACGGAGCCCAGGCTTGCTCTCAGTGGCTTCTCCCCACTCCCCTGCTGCCCCAGCTGTCCTGCAGCCCAAGCTGGGCACAGAGTCCCTTCTCCTAAGCCTCCCCAAAGTCCCAGATTACCCTCCAGTTCAGAAAGTGGAGGCAGGGCCAGGTGAAACCAATGCCCTCTGCATTGCCCCAGGAAGCCTGCATTGCACGGGGCCATGAGGTGTTTGCTTCTCTTCCCACCTTCCATCCTTCTGCACATACATACACCCACACATACATACACCATGGTCATTTCTCTTGGGATTTGTAATCAGAAGACTTGAGCTGTCCTCTTGGCTGTGGGAAGTGTGCATGTCACTTAGGCTGTCTGTGCCTCAGGCTCCTCAGCAATGATGGAGATGGTGATGCAACACTTGTCGCAAAGATCTACAGTGAGCATTAAATGACAGAGTTGTGTTATTTTCCCTCTTCTATTTTTGATTTCTAACTTCATAATGCATGAATATATATTCGTATTCGTGTTTAATTTCTTAAAATAGATAAACACCTCTGTGACCTTATGCTCACTGTCTTCCCCTCTGGGCAGTTGTCTCTCCTTCTAGACCTTTCCAAATAGTTACGTGCTGTCTAGGCTCCTGTGACATGTCTTGCTTTGTGGGATTGTATGAAATGGATTTTTCTGCTGCCTGCCTTTTTCTCATAGTAGCATATATCAGAGATGCTGCAGCCTCAGTACTGTTGTTGACTCATTTACTAACCCCCTGTGGAGAGTTTGGGCTGTTTCCAGTGAATCACTGTTAGAACCAACACTGGTAGAAGAGACTGGGTGTGCTACTTTGCACACCCAGGCTGGCATTTCTGTAGGATGGATACAGTCCACGAGTTCCTTTTTATGCTAGTTTGACACATTGCAACCCCAGCTCTTTGTATTCAGTGCCTCCCTGATAGTGGCTCTGAGCTGGGCTTTCCATGCGTGGTTGTCCCAGAGCACGTCAGCCTCATCTCTGAGGCCGGGTCTGGGGGAACAGCAGCTACAGGCCTTAGTCCTGACAGAGCAGTGTCAGGCCAGGTGTGCAGCTGGGCCCTAAGCAGGTGTAGCCCTGGTGGGGGGAGGGGAACCTCTGCCCTGTGGAGGCCCCTCCTGCCTCCCCGCAAGCCCAGTCTTCCTCCAGCTCCACCGGCACAGGAGGTGGGGAACCTGGTTCTGGGCCTGAATCAGTGACCATCTGCAAGCCATCACCTCGCAGAGACTCTGCCTCAAATGTAAAACAGTGGCACGGCCCAGAGAATTGGCAAGGACAGGGACTCCTCCAACATGAGTAAAGAGCATCCTAGTCCCGCTGCTGCCTCGTCCCGTGCCTGTGCCCATCTCAAGTGCTCCTTCCGAAGGGTCTGGTGCTCAGTTGGCTACTGACTCAAGCACCTGCTGTCCTTTGAGGTGTCAGCAGTCACCTCAGTTACTAGCAGCCAACTAGCTCTCACTCCCCACTAGGATGTTAGCCCTAACCAAGATACCTGGTTTCACCTGAGAAGCCAGACAGTGCTTTCCATCCCCCAGGGAGATCCCAGCAGATTGCTGTCCCCAGTAATGAACTCACGCCCATAACAGAATCTCTGGTAATGTCTTTCGTCTGTCAGTTCTAGAGGGCACATTCACTGGAACGTAGTAAGCGCTCACCAAATACTGTTGAGAATAAATTAATGAAGAGCCTTCGGTGGAGTCACAGGTTACAGTGAAGGATGATGGTGCCAGGCAGTGGGGTTGAAATTTGAGGCAGGCCACCCCCAAAAGCACCACATAGATAAGCATCCATGGCCAAGGCCAAGGGCAGAGGCGGAAATCATTCCGAGCCTCTTTTCCTCAGAGAAAAGCCAGCTGGCCACTGTAGGGAGCCTCCTGGATGGGTGCTCTTTGGAGAGGCCACCCCCAGACCTGCTCAGGTCCAATCCTTCTAGGCTGAGAGATTCCATTTCATTAGCTCAGCCAAGGGTGACCAGGCTCTGGGAAATCAACCAAGCAAGCTATTGATTGATAAGCGAGATCAGCAGTTTATTAACCTAGGCTGGCAGCTGTGACTGCTAACCAGCCCGTAGCAGAGGAGTTGGCCCCTCCACTTGTTCTTTCTACAGAAGGAAAATTCACTTGGGAACTCAAGTCAAGTCCAGCAGAGTGGTATGGAGTAGAATTACACTAAAGAATAATAACTGTCGATGCTCCTCTGCACTGCCGTGTGTGGGCATGGGCATTGTTACCACCCCATTTGGTAGGTGAGGACACTGAGGTCGAAACGGATGAGTCGACCCTGAGAGTCAGAGCCAGGACCCAAACCCAGACATCCTAACTCCAGGCCATGTTGCCCAGTGCTCTTCCTTCAGTACTGCCTGGCACACACGTGCAGGACCCGAGTCCTGGCCAAGGCCACACAGCTGCCCTCGGAGCATGTCTGCCTCTCTGATGAGATACTGAGCCACCCGAGTCTCACTGGCAGCATGCACCTGTTTTCAGGAGGGCACCTGCCCTTCTGCAGACAGTGACAGTAACACCCTTGCCGTAGCTACCATTCACTAGGGCTGACTGCATGTCAGCACCGAGCTAGGTGCCCTGCACATGCAGTCTTTCTCTCATGACAACCTCGTGGGGCCAGCACTCTCCCCTTCCTTCACAGGCTCACGGGCATGGAGAGATTGAATGTCCGTCCCGGGTCTCCCACCTAGTGAGTGGCAAGGCAGAGATCCAAGCCAGGCTGCTGTTCCATACTGAGCTCATAACCATCCCCTCCACCTGGGTCCTGGAGGGCAAGGAGTTGGTGGCTGGGATGAGGGAAAAGGCAAAGTGCAAGCTTCTAGCAGCTCCAGCTCCTTTGTCTCCCTGCTCTTCCCACAGTGCTCTGCCATACTGAATACCTCAGTCTTCACAGCGACCTCTCAGGTCCTCAGGGTTCTCCTAGGTCAGCGGTGGCGAACCTACGGCACGCGTGCCGCAGCGAGCTGCCTGTGTCACTGAAAGCTCTAAAAGGTTCCTTGTCACTGCCCTGGGTCCTCGCAGCCCAGCAAATCCCTACTCCTCATCCTTCAGTCCCCACTTGCAATGGCATCTCTCCCCAACACGTCCTGTCCTGTCAGGAGTCCCTCCTCCATAGCCTAGAGTTTTCTTGTCACTATCTACAAGTGTCCCCCACCAAGCTTAGGCACAGCTCTCATCAAATCCCTGACATGCAGCTGGCACCCCATGGTAATGAATTAGTTTCAGAGGACCCAGGAAACCCAAGCTTCCACGTACAAGTAATGGAAAAGCAGAGCCCAGCCTTAACAATATGAGTGAATTTAAAGAATCTCAATCCCATGTGGAACGACAGTTCTCACCTTTTGAGACACTAGAGGACCATTTTATTTGGTTTGGTTTTGGTTTAGGTTTTTTGAAACAAGGTCTCAATATGTATCGCAATCTGGCCTTGAACTCACTATATAGCCTAGACTGACTTGGGGGTCGCAGTGATCCTCCTGCCTCAGCCTCCTGAGAGCTGGGATTACCAGGGTGAGCCACCACGGCTGGCGCTGGTGGACTTTTTGGCTTCTCTCCTCGGAAAGGTACACCACGCCTGCCAAAATCCATATGCTACCGTTGGAGGGGTTCTGCCCCCTAAGCCTGGACCAGAGGAAAGCTGCATGAGAGCAGGGTGTCCTCGCTGTAGTTGTTGGGAAGGACTGATGGGGCAGTGGGCAGCAGAAAGGAGCTGGCACTAAGGGAGTGGGTTCAGAGTCCCTCAGGCCTCAAAGACACCCCCCCCCCCGAGGAGAGCCTATGGCCTAGGAGGAAACGCATTAACCGCAGGTGCTGCCCGTGAGCAGCAGAGCAGAGTGGTTAAACGCAGGGCTCTGGGGCCAGCCTGCTCGGGTTCAAATCATGGTCTTGCCATTTCCGAGCTGTGTAAACTTGGGCAAACATTTAACACCTCTAGCCTCGATTTCCTCTAGGGATAAGTCCTATGAGGAAGGGAAGTCAGTGGACAGATGGGCTGATGCCTGTAAAGCTCATGACAAGTGTTCAGTCCCTGCTTGCTGTTGCCGTGGTTTAGCCTCTGACCCAGAGCAGGGCCCCGAGGGAATGGCAAGACACCAGGCTCAGCTCGAAGGGGACCTTCGAGCTACCTTGAGGAAGCCAGGATCCCCGGCCCCACCTTGAATTGCTTTTTCTGTTACACTCACACTAGCACTTACTTCCTGCCAGACTCTAAGTAAGGATCTTGCCTCTCTTTTTCTCTGTGCTTCCCTGTGCCTGGTTTACAGCAGGTGTAGGTGTTGACCAGAATTAGTGGCTGAAGGTGTTAGAAAAGTTCCAGATTCTAGGCTTTCACATGAGAGTCACCAAGCAGCCAGACGGCAGTGAGGGTAATAAAATAGGGGTGGTCCTGAGTGGGATGGCTTGGCTGCCACAACCCATGACCCACTGTCTGGACTCTGTCCTCTCTGTCTCCTCCCTTCCCCAGTTCCTGGCATTCGACACCCAGTTGCTGATGGGTAACCGACGCCACTCGCTGAGCCCTGAGGAGTATATATTTGGAGCCCTCAACATTTACCTGGACATCATCTATATCTTCACCTTCTTCCTGCAGCTTTTTGGCACTAATCGGGAATGAGGAGCCCTTGCCATCCCATGCCCTCCTCCAGAAAATGCCCCTTCTCCGTCCCCTAATCCTGTGCTCCTGCCAGACCAACATAAACTCGCTGCAGCCAGCCTGTGGCCAGCACTCAGTCCCTCAGCCAGCCCTCGCACACCCTCTGCAGCTTGTACATATGCCACCTTTGGGTGCCACGGAACTGAGCCCACACTGCCCCCTGTGCCCCTCTCCTCACAATTACATCTCCCAAACTGGGAAGTCAAGGCTGAAGGCCCCTGGGTTTGAGGACCCAAAGGACAGTGGGAGGAGCCCAGGAGGACCTGAGACTAGAGAAGGAGACCCCAGGAAGCCTAGCTGATGCCTGTGCCACACCAAGATTCCTCCTGGGCCTGAAGCCACCCTGGGCACACTGTCCTGTGTCCAGCCTACCTCTCCTCTCTCTCTTCCAGGCCAAGCAGTGCCGTCCTGGAAGGAAGGAGGAGGGAGGCTTGGAGATGAGGGAAGGGTGCCGTGCAGAGGGGGATGGGACTGTGCAGACTCCCACCTTCTCTCAATTCTAGGGCCAGCACTTGCTCTGGGGACTTGGGACCTGGGGAAAGGGACAGGAAGTCAGTACTTCTGCTGATTGCCTTAGTGTGCCCTCCTGGATCAGGACAGGGCACTGTGGAGCAGGAGGTAAGGGCAGGAGGCACTGATCCTAAGTGAGGGCCTGTCCTGGGCTTCCGGGGCTCCCCAGAGAACCAACTGGGGAGACTGGGCTCTGCAGTATGGGCAACTCCCCAGACCTGCGTCCCCTCAGGAGGTGCTTGGGGTTAGAGGCCTAGGACCCACATCTTCATCTTCTTAGCCCTACTTGGGCTGCTCCCACAGCGCCGAGGAGGAGGGAGGTGCACTGGGGTCTCCTGCTAGTGTTCTAGGGAGGAAGCAGCTCTGGCTGCTGGGCCAGCCCCATATGGAGGGATCCTGCCCTGCCCCGGCCCTACCCGAGCCTGGGCCTGAGTCCCTCCTGCATGTCTTATTTCTTAAGACCTTCCCCATCCACTCCCATTCACTGGCTTATCCCCAGGCAGGTCTCCTGAGGCCTTAGGAGTTGGCAGTGTCCACCTACATACCCTTCTTCCCTGGCCACTTGACCCAGCCCAGAGTCCCCGAGTCCCTGCCCCCTTATCTCCACATCTCTCAATCTGGAAGCTGTCCAGCTGATGCTGACAGCCAGGGTCAGCCCCTCAAGCTGGTCCCATGTGATATGAGGCCAAGGCTCCTTATCAGCCTCCAGGCGGCTGGGATCTCAGGCAGGGTGTGCGTCAGCCACCCCGCTCCTGGCTGGGTGCCTGGTGGGGAGTGCACAACAGGGGACCACACCTGGGGCAGTGTGCAGCCAGCACGTGGCCAACTCCGGGCCAGTGGAAAGTTACTGAGTGGAGGCAAAAAGGCCCTAGGTGGACACCAGGACCCTCCCTTGGCCTCTAATTTCTGTGCTGTCTCCTCTTCCTCCCATGCCAGGGCTTCTGTCTACTCCTAGGAAGGGCAACTAGGTATGCTATCCATCCACTCCTGACCCCACCCACCCCCTCTTTCCTACTTCTAGCTTTCAAGAATTATTACAGACCTATTTGAAGTTTTGTTCTATCTTGGGTATTTGAGGAGAGAAAGAATCAAGGACCAGCAGGTGATATGTGTGAGGTAAAGGCAACTGGGGCATGGAGGAGATGCCCACTGTGTGCTGGTCTAAATTGATCCCTGCACCAGTGCTACAAAGACAGTGTTCTTCGCAGCCCCATTGTGTAGGGCAAAGCCCAGGTGCTCAGAAAGACTTGGTAATGAGTCCAAGGTCACACAGCAGTGGTGGATCTGGGATTCAGATCCAAGGCTGCCTCACTCAAAAAGCATCACTCTTGGGACTGGGCTGTGAGGCTTAATGGTAAAGTGCTTGCCTAGCGTGCACAAGGCCCTGGGTTCAATCCCCAGCAACACACACGGGACAAAAGCCCTCAAAGTTTCCCTCCAGCCTGAGAGAGGCTGGAATGAAACAGTGTGGGAGCCAAGAGGTTGGGGTCAAGCCCAACATCTCTGAGGACTTGTGGCCTAGAGTGCCGCCTGGCCTTGCACCTGCCCTCTCCCAGCCTCCCTAGATTTTGAATGCTGAAGTTTCCACTCCCTGGATACCAGCTGGGCGACAGGGTTTCTAGGAATTAGAATTTCTGATTCCTAGCCTCACTGCCATCAGGATTGTGGTATTAGCATACCAAGTATTTCTTGCTCTCTGTGATTCCTAACCACAGGATGGAAGTCTGTGGCCAGTGTGGGGCAGGGAGAAGCACCAGGACACTTACTTCCATTGACTTCCTGCCCTCCAAAGCCGCCTTAGTTTGGTTTCCTAATCTCTGGCCTCTAGTTCTAGGACGGTTTGCCACCCCCACCCCCCTTGGCCTGCCATTCTCACACTGGACAGCTTCCCAGAATCCACTTGTCCAAACCCTCCTTTTCTTTGGAGAATTTATGCAGAAATGGAATTGAGTAAATTTTCCACAGCTGGGCTCCAAAAGACTGGAGGAGAGGCAAGCCTTCAACCATAAATAAAGTGACCTGGGCACAAATCACGGAAATCTCAACGATGGCTCCGGTATGGAGGTGGGCAGCCCTGAGGAGGGTGCTGCTGCCTTCTGCCTTGGGTCCTGAGCAGGGGCTGGGCACTGCTGAACTGACAGCAAAACTAGAGCTCAAGCCTATGTGTCTAACCTCCCATCCCGGCAGTGAGGCACTCCAAGAGCACCTGATGGGTCTTGGAAGGAGGAAGGGTGGGGAAAGAGGAATGCAGGATTATGAGGAATGCAGGATTACAGGAAACTGAAGCTGGGCAGGTGCTACAAACTGTAGGGAACAGGGAAAGGGGACGTTACTAGAACCTCTGCAGTAAGCCCTAGTCTCCTGCGAGCCACGACAGCGCAAGGCGAATTACAGGAAAGGTAGAAAAATGAGACTGAGAAGAAGCTGAGCTTTGGGTTTGATCAGTGCTGCTCTGAGCGGCAAAGCTGAAAGCCCCCAGTTTACCGTACATCGGGAGAAACAAATGTAACAAATGACTTGCAGAGAGTTCAGTACATCCGCGTAAACAAGACGTAACAATCCAAGAACAATGAGGAACTGAGTAGATGAAGACTTTGTTCCTCCCAGGATGTCTTCAGCTGGTGTAATCTTGTCCTGGAGAATCACAGCATCACCGCATCATTGAGGTCTCAGTGGTGACCGGAGGCCAAAATGGAATTATGTCTCGCAATTCCATAGTTGGGCTGTAGGCAGGAGAGCTAGGCTAACCGAATGATTCTACCCTAAAATTATGTAGCATTGGTCCCGACAACAAGCTATAGAGGAAGAAGAGCACTGGCCTCTCACATTTTTTGGCCTCTCACATTTTTTGGCCTCTCACATTTTTTGGCCCCTCACATTTTTTGCCTGGGTGGGGCTGGACCTGGGTAGAGGTAGGTTGGGTTTTATAAAGCTAGAAAGAAGCCTGAATCTGCCCATGTCTGATGGGAATCCAGAAGTCTCCTAATGGAAGGAAGTGGCAGATTTGGGCCCAAGCATTACACACAAGACCCAGGTTCCCACACCAATTCCTGGGCTTACATATGAGGCTCTTTCTGCATAGCCTGGGGAAGCCCCAAGGATTTCGGTTCTTCCATTACTGGGGGAGTCAAGATCAAACAGACACACTTTTCTTCCCTGGCCGGCTTGAGGGCAAGTTCCATGTGGCCTGTTTGTCCAGGGGTGTTGGGACTTTACACAAGCACTTTGCTGCCCCCCTGTGGCTCTTTAAGAAAAAGCAGGACCTAGTTCGGGAGAGGAAGTGGGCGCTGCGGCTGAGGTTGAGGGGAGGAACCTGGCTGCCAGCTTTCCTTCCCCAGGTCTCCCAGGCCTGTCTTCTCAGCGCCATCGAATGTTCCTTTTGTCCAAAGATTGTCACATCTCTTGGACATTGTTTCTCTGCTGAAAACCATCCCTGCGGCACCCCAGCCCTGAGGTGTTCCCACACACACTGAGGGCAGCGATTCATGGGCTTGTCCAAGGACACCACTGCTGTCCTTCCAGCCTCAGCTCCAAGTGCCCTAGGGTCCCACGCCTGTTCTCTTTCGTGGCCTCTCCTTCCCAGGATCTGTGATTGACTGGAAAAAATAAAAGCAAATACCACACCAGATGTTTCCTTTGCTTGCCTTCCGATTGTGGCATCAGACGTCCTGGAGTCTCTGGGTAAGGCTCTACTCAGAGCAGCCCAGGGCTTCCACATACCACCGCTTCTCCAGGGAAATTAAATCCCCACCTTTACTTTCCTGGGGAAAAGGTGACTCCTCCGCTCAGTAGATCCTTTCTGGGGGCCCACAGGGTTCCAGAGCTGGAAGGAACACCTAAGAGGCTCCTCCGGGCAGAGCTTGCCTTGTCCTGGAAGCCTATTCTTTTGTGGGCTGTTCTTATTATTCCCTATTCGAGCCAAAATTGTTTCCCTAAAAGGAAAGGTTTATGTGGTACCTGACGGATCCCCCAAATGAGTAGCTTTAAAACTATAAAACTTGAGCTCTCAGGAGCTGAGTCGTTCACCCAGAATCCACAGAATTTATGGCACTTGGTCTCAACAAGCAACAAGGGAGAGAAGAGAAAACATCTACTCCAATCTTTTTACCTAGGAGGAAACCAGGAGCAGAAGTTACAGTGAGTTTTCCAAATTTATACACAGATTATCGGCTGGGAGTAGGACTACAGAAGGCCTGTGAGTCAACAATTACATCCTCAGATTCCTCTGGGGGACAGTCTGTGGTGTGGACACCATCACACTGGAACCCCGGGGGACATAATCCTTCAGCTCTGACAAGATTTTGGTATAAATTCAAGATGAGTAGGGAGAAAAGAGAAAGGAGGGACAAGAGGGCAAGGGATGCTGAGGAGAGAATGAGTAACCTTATTAAGCCTCGGTGTGTGGAAAGCACTTCAATAGACAGCGAGAGATAGGAGAAGGAGATGCCAACCGCACAGGGCAGGAGAGAATCCACACAAAGATCAGGCCACACAGTGAAGGAAGTCCCAAGAAAGTGCTCTTCAACATGGCCCCAGAAGGAAGCAGTGCTGAGATGTTGGAATAGGGCAGGGAGGCCGTGGAATCAGGGCTTGAGCTGTGAAAGGCTGCAGGGCAAGAACTGGTGGACAGGACAGATGGAGCAACGTAAGCTGGGGACAGTGACACTGGGTTCCTGTTCCTCTTCCTCCAACTTCTGAGGCCTTTGGTGTCCCCCGTCTTCTGCCCAGTCTACCTGAGTCTGTCTGTGTGTCTGTCTCTCTCTCTCTCCCACAGACAGTCTCTTTAAGTCCCTAAATTGCCCAGACTGGCCCCTAACTTGCAACCCTCCTGCCTCCGGCTCCCAGAGTTCTGAGATTCCAGGTGTGAGTCACCATGCCCGGCTCAGTCTATCTTTATTAGTTTCCTGGGGCTGCCCTAACAAATTACAACAAACTGGGTGGCTTAAAATGACACAAATAACTTATTGTACCACAGCTGTGGCAGCTAGAAGCCTGAAATCAGTGTGGGCAGGGCTGGTTCCTTTCAGAGGCTCTGAGAAAGCCACACATCCAGTAGCCTCTGGTGGCTGCTGGCAATCCTTGGTGTCCCTCGGCTGCGGCAAGCTCCACTCTGCCCTTATCTTCCCCTGGCCTTTCCACCTGCATCTGTGTCTCTAATCTCTCCTCTCGTGAGGAAATTTGCCTTTGGATTTAAAGCCTGCAGTAAATCCAGGGTGACAATCTCACCTCAAAATCCTTATTTTAGAAAAATACCCCATTTCTCAAAAAGGTCACATTCACAGGTAACAGGAGTTTGGGACTTGGTTGTACCTCTTGGGGGGCGACTATCCAAACCACTGTGCCATTTGCTCCCTTTTGGTAGCTACGGCCTGAGTAGTGGCCTCTGAACCTCCCTCCCTCACTACTGGGTCAGCTTCATTCCCATTCCCAGGCCCTCAGTGAGGCTGAGAAACTCCAGAGCTGAGCAACCAGATTAAGCTCACGTTTGCCATCCATCTTCATGCCAGTCTGGCTACTCCCAGAAAACCTGTTTGCCCTCTTATGAATTGTGTGAGCGTGCGTGTGCACACAGGCGCACACATACACACATGGCTAAGATTATTTTCTTCTCAGACTACAATCCAAACCCTCTCCAGGGGAGAAGTTTTTCTTTTCTGGGAAAATCCTGCCAAAATCTGTGGGCTTCATCCTGTTCCTCATTACCTCCATAGCCTTTGTTGGCTTGTTCTTCCCTGAGCCCCTGTGTAAGCCCAACTGCCCTGAGGCCACCATGCTTCAGAAGCCACATTCAGGTCTTCTGCCAAGAAAACCAGCAGATCCAGTCAGGCAGGGTGGTGCACACCTGTAATCCCAGTACTAGGGAGGCTGAGGCAGGAGGATTGCCTTGAGTTTGGGGACAGCCTGGGCTGCCTAGTGTGTTCAAAGCCAGGCTGAGCTACATAGTGAGACCCTATCTCAAAAACAAAACACACGCCACCTGCCTTGCAAGCGCAAGGTCCTGACTTCGATTCCCAGTACCAAACAGTTAGACATAAAAACCCAGTGGGTCCCAGCCTTCCAGCCTGCCCATCCAGAAGGCAGACTTATGAGGGAAGAAGTCACCAATGAAGTGGGTTCTCTAACTTCAATTGTTCTTCCCCAACCCATTTGAGGTCCTACTTGAAATCCATGGCATCATGGAACATGGATAACCCTCTCCTCTGTGTGGGGTCCAAATTCCTAATCCACAGATTCCATGACTGTAATAAAATGCATGGCAATGCAAGTTTGAAGCCATCTGCTATGCAGCAACAGAGAAGTGGAACAGAATCTGATATCTGGAAGTGTGGTGCTTCCTTAATAAAACTTAAAACATGTGGTTTGGAGAAGGTGATGGGAGACACCTAACAGACTTCCATGATTCCTTTTGGGAAAGCCGGAAGTGCCTTAAGGCCACTGCAGTAGAAGCCTTGAGGGAAAGTCAAGGAAAATATTATTGAAACCTGGAAGAATAGAGACTTGTAAAAAAAAACTTTTTACTTCTAATGTGAAAAATAGAAAAAGTACTTCATTAACTGAAAGCTCCAGCTAAAATATCCAGGAAAAATGTTGAAAGTGTCAGTTGGCTCATTTTGCCTTTGTATCCTAAGATACAGATAGTGAGAGAAAAGCTAAAGAAAGAATGATTTTGTTCTTAACCAAAATGTAGAGGAGATATTAAAAAGCTCAGGACAGTATTGCTGAGGTGGAATAGGGGAAAAAAAATAAAGGTAGGTAAAAAGGAGACAAGGAAAAATTATAAGTTTAAAATTGTACTTTTAAGGTGAATTGCAGTGTCAAGACACAAAAGTTGGGATCAGGGATTTAGCTCAGTGGTTCTGCCGTGCAAGCGTAAGGTCCCAAGTTTGATCTCCGGTATCCCCCCCCCCCGCAAAAAAAAGACACAAAAGTTACTCAAGACTTTTTCCCTTCCAAAGAAACCAACCCCCCCAAAAAAAGAAACACACAGAAGGACACAGCAAGGTTGTAAATTGGACTCTGAGCCCCTGCTTCTTACCTTTCCAGCTATAAATTGCCCTCCTCCCACGGATCCTCTCTCTCAAGGAAGCAGCATTATTAGTAGGCATTGATCTCCATGTCGAACACATGTACATGGCTTCCATTCTAACATAGCTGGCCAGGTGGGCGACCCCTGGACAGTAGGAATACACATCCTAAGTCACCCATCCTGAGGACACCCCCAAGACCACATAAACATACCTGTTACCAGGCTGGGTCTGAGAGGTTCCCAAAGCTGAAATAAGGAATTTAACCCTTTTTTGCGGGGGTGAGGGGTTGAAACAGGGTTTCACTATGTAGTTCAGGCTGGCCTTGAACTCACTATGTAGCCCAGGTGGGCCTCAAACTCATGATGATCCTCCTGCCTCAGGCTACTGCATGCTGGGATTACAGGCATGCATGACCACTGCCTTTAACCCACCTTTTTGTAGCAGGTTTGCTGACTTCTGTCACAGAAAAAGAATTTTCAGGACATATCAGTAAGAAGCACAAGATGGGTTTATTAGAGATTTAAGATGTACTCAAGAATGAAATGTGGGCACCCAGAGAAATGAGATATCTTACAGTTTGGAACTGGGAATATTTGTACCTCTCTTTAAAAGGGTGGGAAGCCTGGAAAAAGATGGCCCACCTTGCCCCAGAAGCGTACTAGTCTGTTCTGCTGGTATGGGGGTGTGTGTGTGTGTGTGTGTGTGTGTGTGTGTGTGTGTGTGTTTAAATAGGTAATTTGAACATTCTTTGGAGCTGGGTGTGGTGGCACATGCCTGTGATTCCAGCACTTGTTAGGCTGAGGCAGGAGGATCACCTGAGTTCAATGCCACCCTTGGCTACATAGTGAATTCAAGGCTAGCTTAAACTAACTACATAATGAGATCCTGTCTCAAAAAAAAAAACATTTCTCTGGATTTGCTCAATCTGCTCCTTTATTTTAGGATCAGGTTTCTGCTCTTTCTCAAGCCAATTTATGAACTTTTAGTATTCCTGAAGAGTTTTGGGTGTGATGGGTCTGGTAGAGAAGTATCTCCTCAACAGTTCCAACCAGGGAGGTTCACTTGAGATTCAGGCAGCCCGAAGAAGAGACAGAGTGGTGAAAATAACTGAGTTTGCCTTTATTCTTAGCGGCTCAGCTCAGCCGTGGACTCATGGCTGTCCTCAGGCCCCTGGCCGGCTCATGCTCACAGCAGCCCTCAGCCACTTAGTCTCCCTTGGCCCTCATGGCAGTCAACATTTATACCAAAATACACAAAGGTGGCCCTGTGCCAGGAATGATCTTGGCTATATGTTATCACACTGGCAGACATCAACCTTGGCTACAGAAGTTATTTACCCTGGGGCACTGGGAGATGCATCTGCACTGAAACCTTGCACTTAAAGTCCACTGCCAATCACCCTACTACACAGTCTGAGCCAAAATGTAGCCATTTAGGCTTCATTTCTCCCTACAGAAAGAAGCCTAAATTCAGCTAAAGGAATGTTGATGTGAATCCCCTTGGATAACTTTGGGTGGGTCCCAGAGGTTTGCAGTCTTCTTAAAAGTATAATTTGTAGGGGCCAGGGATTTAGCTTAGTGGTTTTGCCGCCTGCTGCCCAAGCATAAGGACCTGAGTTCGAGCCCGTGTACCAAAAAAAAAAAGTACAATTTGTAGTTATGATTTCCTTGTCTCCTTTCTACCTTTTTTTTTGTTTCTTCTATCCTACCTCATATCCAGCCCGACATCATAATATGATAATATGCCTCTTTCTTTAGGGCCCACATGCTGCTCTCTCTGCATGTGTACTTTTAAATATTCTGCCTAACAAACTTCTTTAAGCTGACATATCTTGGAAATTATTTTTCTGTGATGGGAGTCAGCAAACCTACAGCCTAGCCCAGGCATAGAGTGAGTTAAGGTCCTTGTCTCCTCTTTGGGGGACCCCCTGAAACACCATCTTGGGACATTTCCAGCCAACAGAGAATTCTTCAGTAATCATAAAAGGGCCTCTGGACAAAGTAGAAGGTGGAGCACTGTCAGGAAAACATATTCTCTGAGTAAAGATTAAGCCAAAGGTGTGCCTGTAAAACCAGGTGTGAAAACATCGGAAAGATGGAAGACAGTACCTCAAAGAACATCTCAGACAGACAGAAGCACTCCTAAGGGTCTTCATGGCATTTGTTCAGACCACACTGTTGAACAATAGGGCTTCTAAGGATTTTAAGGATATTAGTCTGCTGCAGCCTCACTGGAGGAACCAAGATAGAGAAGGCTTTGTCTTAAAGAGACTTAGCAGTGTAATTTTTGTCTAATGGAATGACCCTACAACTAGATTCACAGGAAAATCCACAGAATTTTAAAGATGACTATATTAGTGAAAGGAGTGGAAACTGTACAAAATCAAGACTCCTGAACTTCTCTGTGCAGGAAGTGGGCTGAGAGTGTTCAGTTGCAAATACAAGTTATTTCCTATGGAAAAGAAAAGGTGACTCTGGGAGACAAAACCAAGAGGCCTGCTTGGGATGGTGGTGCGTGCTGTAATCCTAGGACTCTAGGAGACAGAGGCAGAAAAATTGTAAGCTCGAGCCCAGCCTGGGCAATTTAGCAGCTTGGTAAGACCCTGTCCCCCCAAAAAATTTTTTAAAGAGCTGAGTGACACAGTGTGTGATGGGTCCAAGAGAAAGATTCCAGATTCTTGTGTACATCAAGATAAGAATTGCAGGAATAGGCTCGGGGATTTAGCTCAGTGGTGCCACCACCTGCCTCAATAGCACAAGGTCCTGTGTTTGATCCCCGGTACCAAAAAGAAAAAAAAAAAAATTGCAGGAACACACTCCATGGTAAAAGGAAAAGCAGCTACATTTACTGAAGTTACTGGGGAATGTGTATTCAGGACATGCGGGTTTGTACCACCAGAAATAAAAAGGTAGTGCTCCCCGTACCAAAAAAACCCAAAAGGTAGCGTGAATGGGAAAAAAGTGGTGCTAAGGTTATGTCCGAGGCACAAGCACCACCTGCTACCCTGGGGCTGTTCTCCAGGATTCATAAACTTCACATCAATCACAATTAGAGATATAAACTTTAAGGAAAGGAAGACATTTTGTTGGGCACTTTATTGGAAAGGGGTGGGAGAGGACAAGACAGACAGCAACCCTGAGAAGTAGGGTTCTGGAAAGATGGGGGAACCGAGGGCCTTCACCCTCAGCCCTTTTTATTAGGGTGCAGCAAGACCCTCCCCCTCAGAGTGTGTGACAATTGGCTATTTTAGGCCCTCAGGTCCCACCCCAGGTACAGTCCTCTATGTGCAAATTGCTAGTGAGTTTCATTTGGTTTTCCTTTGTCCTGTCAGGAGAATTTATGGGTTTGTTAAGAGGACTTTGCATTCCAGGTTGAGTTAGCAATTAAGTAATTAAAAGGATATATATATATATGAGAAGCGCTATCTTATAAGTGGCTGCCCCTTGTCTCCTTTGTAAGGCGGGGAGGGGCAGCTAGGCTAACTTGGTTTGGGTACCTGCCTGGCTAATCAGTTTTTTCTGGTCTTGTTCATTGTTTCCCCAATGAAGTTTTAACTCTCTCTGGTCTGGATTAGCCAGAAAGCCCAATGAGATCTTTTCCTCTTTACAGACTCCTTTCCCCTACACCAGGACAGCAAGGGAATAGGAAGAAAAAGATAAATCAGGCTTTTGGATTTAAAAGATGTGCACCCCACCCCAGGTGCCTCTCATTGGCTCTCTCTGAATCTGAGCCAAAGAAATCATTGACAGAGGGCCAGGGATTTAGCTCAGTGGTTCTCCTGCCTGCCTCCCAAGTGCCAGGTCCAGAGTTCGATCCCCAGTACCAAAAAAAAAGAGAGAGAGAGAGAGAGAAATGATTGACAGGGTGCTGAGTCATCTCGGGGACATCCAGTACACACGACTCCCCACAATCCACTCTGTAATTACGTGCATGATATCCAATCCCTACGTATGACCTTTTAATGAAGTTCGAGTGGAGGAAAAGGTTACTGTAGGTCAGGCCACCGGATCTAACACACATGTGCTCTGGCCTGGAGCATTACAGATTTCTTGGGTCTCTGTTATTATTTCTGCTTCTCTTAGGACAAGGGGAGGAGGATTGCCCCTGGGGTGTTGCCCAAATTCAGGTGGATGGAGGGGGAGTGGATTGGCCCCGCAGCCCCAGATGTGCTACCTGTACTATGAGGATACAGCTCAGTGCAAAGGCCCTGGGATTCCCCAGTGGCAGGTGGGGGTAAAGTTAGGGGCCATGGATCATTGCCAGGGAGCAGTTTGGGCCCTAACTGAAGAACTGGCAACATGTGCCCAGCTAGAGTTCAAACCGCTGTAATTAGGGAGTGCACTGGGCCTCTCATTCCCTCCCTTGGAGCTGGAGAATCTACTGGAGTTGTCCCATCATCTAGCTCTATGTGATGAGAGCAAGCATAAAAACTTCCCTTAAGTTCTGATGTCTTCAGATTGAACATGGCCTTACTCAAACCAACCGGAGGAAGTGTGATTTAGAGGTGACCTCAAGCCTGAGGCTGATGCTATAATGGGATCAGACTTTGGGGGTTCTTGAGAGGAAGCAAGTATATTTTGCCAGAGGCCAGAAGGCAGACCGGAGCAATTTTAAATGACCACAAAGTCTTTGACCAATAGGAGGTGATGAAAGTAATATTGTGTGAATCTCAAGGGTTTTCTGGCCTAGCAATCCTAGCAATCAGAAGTGCTGGGGGCCTCTGACTGGCCCTGTCTGGTTCAGGAGCTCTCCCCTGGGCCAATCGCTGTGGTACTGGGGTGAAATGCATGGACCTGACTAGGCACGGGTTAAGCATTCATCATCAGAGCCTCACTCCTTGTCCCAGGGAGTGGGGTGGTGAGGGACATTTCCTCAAAGGAAAGTCAGAGTACAGTTCCCAGAAAAAGGTGGATGCTAGGAAGCTGAAACAACACATGTGCACCAGCAAGACAGAGACCCTGTCCTCAAGGAAGCTGAGTGCTATAGAGATGACAAGAAGTACCCGGAAGGTGGCAAGTGCTACGGTAGTGCAGTTGGATGGGGAAGATGTTCAGAAAGGCTACCCAGAGACCCCGGGCGGAGGCTTAAAGGGTGAGCAGATTTAAGCTGGGTGTAGTGGTGAAAGCCTGTAACAGCCATGAGCCCTAACTTCTCAGGAAGTTTTGGTGTCCCCCTCCCATTGTTAGCCCACCTCCCTCGCTTCCTTGCCCCATCTCTTAGCAACCACTAATTGATATCCTGCCTCCAGAAATTTGTCTTTTTGAATATTTCATATAAATGGAATCATGCAACATGTAGTTTTTGGTAACTGGTTTGTGTTACTTAGCATAATGTTTTCAAGAGTCATCCATATTGTAGCATGTAGTGTCACTGTTTCATGCCTTTTTGTTGCCAAATAATATTCTACTATATGCATATATCACATTTTATTTATCATTTGATAAACCTTTGTGTTTTTTCACTTTTTTCTGTGTGAATAATGCTGCTATAAGCATTCTTGTACAATTTGTGTGTGTGTGGATGTTTTGGCTTCTCTTGAAATTCTGTTCTCATGCCAGGATAGACTTGTTGGATCATACATACTGTGTTCAACTTTTTTTTTTTTTTAATTTTTTTTTTGGTACTGGGGATCGAACTCGGGACCTTGCACTTGCGAGGCAGGCGCAGGAACCACTGAGCTAAATCCCCGGCACAACTTTTTATATTTTTAAAAAAACTTTATTTCAATGTAATACTAGTAGACAGTAATAAAAAAAAAATTTTTTTAAAACAGTCATATGACTCCTATGTAACTTTTTGAAGTATAACCAAATTATTTCCCAAAAGGGCCACACCATTTTAGATTTCTACCAGCAGTGTATGAGGATTCCAATTTCTTCACACCCTGGCCAACTTGTGATTGTCTTTTTATTGTCGCCAACTCTGAAGATGTGAAGCGGTAACTCTCTGTGGTTTTGCTTTTAGATCCCTGACAATTCATGTTTCCTATCTTTTCATTTGCATAAGTAACTTTTTTTTCACAGATTACTTTTTGGTTACAAAGGGGAAATTTATAACATTACAGCAGAAAAAAAAAACTGGTAGATTTGACATTAATCATAAATTAAAGTTCACATCCCAAGGCACAAATTGACACTATGAGCCTTCTGAGCAAACTACTTATAAAATAGCTTCATTAAAAAATGCAAAGCCTGGGGCCGGGGATTTAGCTCATAGTGGTTCCGCCGCCTGCCTCGAAAGCACAAGGACCTGAGTTCAATCCCAGTACCAAAAAAAAAAAAAAGTAAAGCCCGAGTCTCATCATGAGGAAACATTATATAAAATTGAATTAAATGATATTCTGCAAACTAACTAGTTTGTATTCCTCAAAGGGTTTATGAAATGTAGGCTTCTAAACTACATCCAAAGGCAGCTATACCAACTGCTATGTTTGAGTAACATTAAAATCTTAATTTGTTTAATGTTGATTATATATACACAAATATATATATATATTTTTTGGTACCAGGGATCGAACTCGGGTCCTTGCACTTGTGCAGCAGGCAGCGAAACCACTTAGCTAAATCCCTGGCCCCACATATACATTTTATGTTTGCTTATCTATAGGAAAAAATCCCAGATGGACATACATGAAAATGTTAATTATGGTTATCTCCAGTTAGTGGGTAAGACTAAGTCATTTCTTTGGCCTACCTAGATTTACTAATTTTTCTATACTGCAAAAATACATAACTTGTATAATAAAAATACTGCAAAAGGAAGTTCAAAAGGTAAACAATAGGCCAGGGATTTAGCTCAGTGATTCTGCCACCTGCCTTGAAAGCGCAAGGTTCCAAGTTCAATCCCTTGTACGAAAGGAAAAAAAAAAAAGGTAAACAATAAAGAAAAAAAAGGAAGAAAGAAGAGAGGGAGGGAAGGAGAAAAGGAAAACTACAAAACTGGCAATTAGTGGGCCAGGGATTTAGCTCAGTGGCACTGCGCCTGCCTCGCAAGTACAAGGTCCTGAGTTTGATCCTTGGTATGGAAAAAAAAAGAGAGAGAAAAAAAAAACTAGCAATTAGTGGATCATCCTCTTGGTGCATTAGTGTCCTCTCCTGAATATTACTATCTTTTTTCCCTTTTGTAAAACTGTATATTTAATTTATTTTAAAATTAATTTAATTTAATTTTTGAGACAGGGTCTTAGTAGACCAAAACCTCTGAGTTCAAGAGATCCTCCTGCTTTAGCCTCATGAGCTGGGACTACAGATGCATCCTCCTGCACCTGGATAAACTGTACTTTGAGAACATATTTCTTCTTTGTATTTAGGAAAAGTATCCATTCATTTAGGTGGCATTTATTTAGTTGCCAGGCACTATGCCAGATGCCGGGGATATGAAGACTGGACAGGGTCATGCTCTTCAGTGAGTTCACAATAAACAAAAAACTTCAATATTGTGTAATAAAAGTAATGACAGAGCCAGACATGGTGGTGCAGGCCTGTAATCACAGAACTCAGGAGGCTGAGGCAGGAGGATTACTGCAAGTTCAAGGCCAGCCTGGGCTACATAAGCAAAACTCTGTCTCCTAGAGGTTTTTTGGGGGGGAGGGGTGGTTTTTTGAGGCAGGGTTTCCCTTTGTAATTCAGGCTGGGCCTGAACTCACTATGTAGCCCAGGCTAGTCTCAAACTCTCAGTGATCCTCCTGCCTCAGCCTCCCAAGTGCTGGGATTACAGGCATGTGCCACCATGCCTGGGTAGCCTGTCTCAAAAAGACAAACAAATAGGAGATTTGTTTAGTGAGATTTAGCTCAGTGGCACCGCACCTGCCTTGCAAGCACAAGGTCCTGAGTTCAATCCCCGGTACCAGAAAAAAATAAAATAAAATAAAACTGTAGAAAGTACTAACAGGTACATATCTAGGTAGAAGGAGTGTGCTATGGTTTGGCTATGATTTGTGTCCCCCAAAGGTTCATGCTCCAGCAGGTGGCTCTCCAGTGTGGTGGACTTCAGGTAGAAGGACCAGTTAAGAGGTGAGACCTAGTTAAAGGTAATTATGTCAGGGGCACCACCCTCAGAAGGGACTAATACAAGGCCCCCACTTTGATCCCTGGTACCAAAAAAAAAGAGCTGTCTCAAGGAGGAGCCGGAAGTATCATAGTGCCAGATTTAGTGACTAGGTAGATGAGGACACATTGTGATTTTGGTACCAGGGATCAAACTCGGGTCCTTGTCCTTGTGGGGCAGGCAGCAGAACCACTGAGCTAAATCCCTGGCTCCATGTGATGTTTTTGTTTGTTTGTTTGTTTTTGGTACCAGGGATCGAACTCCGGTCCTTGCGCTTGCGCAGCAGGCGGCGAAACCACTGAGCTAAATCCCGGGCCCCCCATGTGATGTTTTAACAAGCCTGCCTATCCAGTGGATGGCACTTGGTAGCAGCATTCACTGACTTTTGATCATACCCCTTAAAGACATCTCATAAATAGGCTCAAAAACATTCATAAAAGGACTGGGGATGTAGCTCAGCAGTGCCACACGTACCTGGCAACCACAAGGTCCTGAAGTCAATCCTCAATACAAAATAAATAAATAAATAAATAAAACAAAAAAAAATCCATAAAAATTCACAGAGATTAAATCTTTGATGAATTAAGAACTTAATTAAATGGAGCACTTAATCATTTGGTGACATGGTTCCTAATATCTTCTTTATAATAACTTGTACTGGGTTCTTATCTCTATATACATTATAGAATGTTTGGAAAATACATGTTTGAAGAAGGAAACAAAAGCACAGTCAGAGAATAAATTCAGGAAAGACTAAAAACACAAGGAGAGAGATATAGAAATCAGGGTATGAACCACACACACACTCCTCACTTTTCTCACTATCCCCCCAATTTGTCCTGATTTGGCTGTATCTGTAACTGTGAGCTGATCGATATTCACCATTTACATTCTCAGGACTTTGACCACTGAATCATGCTATATACAGAGATTACTTTTCCTTTTCTAACACTTTGCTTCCCTAGAAGTTAATTGCTCAGTTGTTTGTTCATTTGCTCAATTTTCTATGATTTCATTCATGACTCAGTACTTAACTCTCCCATAAGTGAATGCATAGCCCCTCCACGTGCTCAGACCTCTCCACATGCTCAGGTGTCTATCAATTCCATTGCACTGATGTAGGGAGACCAGGCCACAGCAAAGTGGCTGGAGCACTTGGACACAGCTACCAACTGAGGAGACTTATTAACCACAGGGACAGAACAGCAGCACCTGAGGCTGACACAGGATCAAGCCAAGCCCTGCATCCGGTACCACTCCTCTGATACCAGAACACAGCAAACCTGGGACCTGATAGCAACCATCTAGCAGGAGATCAAGTGGGACCACCTGGCTCAGTTCTCAAAGAAGACACAAAGGACAGCAGCAACTGACTTTGGGCCACTGCCCTCTTCCTCTTGCAGTGGTCTGTTCTGCTTGCTTCTCTTTTTCCTTCCAAGCACCCTTTTCTCCTTGAGCGCTTCTTTTGGGCTTCTCCTTTTTCTTTTTCTTTTTTTTTTTTTGGTACTGGGGATCGAACTTGGGTCCTTGCACTTGCGCAGCCCGTGGTGAAACCACTGAGCTAAATCCCCGGCCCCTTTTTCTTTTCATTTCTGCCCTAAAATAAATGCTAATCTTTCACGTTCATGAATAGCCTAGACCAGTTCACTAGTCGGGACAAATAAGAACCTGGAAAACACTGCTGCCCCCACTCAGTAACACTAACACCCCCTCTCTCTGCTGGAGTCTCGTCTGCTCTGACCTGCACTGGTCACCCTGAAGATCTGCTGAGGAATTGTCCAGGCCGCTTCCTTCATCTCCATCCTGGGGATCCCTTCATCACTCTCCTCTGCCAGCAACCTGCTTTTTAGATTCCATGAACCTCCTCTCTCAGTTGTCTACCTCATTTCAATGGAGCACATTCTCCAGTCGCTTCCTAAGAAAGAGCTTATGGAAGATGATGTCTGTGGCTCCTTGCATGTCTGGAAATATATTCAGTCTGTCTTCACACTTAATCATTTGGTTGTGTGTACAATGAAAGATTGAAAATCATTTCAGAATTTTCAGGGTACTGTCCCTTTGTCTTTCAGCTGCCAGTGTGACTGGTAAGAAATCCATATGACTTCTGATCCTTGGTATAAAATCTGGTGGGTTGTTGGGGTTTTTTGGTAATTTTTTTTTTTTTTTTTTTTG
>NW_004624816.1:2445743-2515368 GCF_000247695.1 Heterocephalus glaber
TCTTCCAATTTCCCAATATCTATTATACATTATAGTCCTTATTTCCACTTTGTTTCTCACACCAGTCAAACAATGCAGTATTTACACATACATGTCCAATTTATTTCGCTTAAAAGTATGGTCTCAAGGTGCATTCATTTAGCTATAAATGTCTCAAGGTTATCCTTCTTTATGGCAGAGTAGTACAGTACTTGATTGTATAAAAAAAACCCCACATCTTTATCCATTCATCAGTTGATGGGCATTCCAGCTGTTTTCAAGATTTAGCTATTGTAAATTGTGTCACTATAAACATGGGTGTGCATATATTGCTGTGCTATGATGCTTTTAATTCTTTCAGGAAGATACCAAGGAGGTGAATAGCTAGGTCAAATGGAACCTCTAGTTTTAGCTTTTTGAGAAATCTCCACACTGATTTCCACATTGGTTGCACCAGTCTACACTCCCATCAGCAGTGTAGAAGGTTCTTTTTCCCCACAACCCCACCACTATTTGTTGTTGATTTCGTGATAACAGCTGTTCTTTCTGGAGTGAAATGAAATCTCAGGATTGTTTTAATTTGCATCTCTCAAATGATCAGTGATGCTGAACATTTTTTCATGTATTTATTTTTTGTCTCTATTTCATCTGAGAGGTATCTATCCATTTCAGATGCCCATTTTTGAGCTGGGTCTTTAAATGTGAGGGGTCTGAGTTTCTTTAGTTCTTTATATATTCTAGATAGTAGTCCTTTGTCTGAGGAACAGCTGCAAAATTTTTTTCCCACACTGTGGGTTGTCTCTTCAAGTCATGCTTTAGACCCTTGTAAATTTAGCAAATTGCTTGCCTTATGTAGCAAAAGGTCTCTTTAAGATGGGCTGGCCATGTGGGGAGGGGTCAGCACAACTCGCCCACCCCTTGCTAACCCTGTTGGAGATCTCAGGCCATGCTGGTTTCTAACCTGAACGTGCTGCCTAGACTGACTCCTCGGTTTCTCTCCTTACCAGTTTCCCCCCCTAATCTCTGGCTCAGCCCACATCTTACATACATCCATTCCAGAATGTCTCTTTCAGTTCAGCTTCTCTCTCCCTCCCATTTTAATTTTTTCCAAGCAGACCTGGCTTTAGTCATCTATTTGCATCCTCTATTTTTACCTAAGAAATACTGGTCGAGAGTCTTTATGCCTAGCATTACCGTAAGCACAGAAAATCGCAGGGTGAGAATAATGTTGCCAGCACTATCCGGAGCCAAATTGCCCGCGTTCAGATCCTATTACTATCCTCTCTGTGCCACTTTGGGCAACTTACTAACTTCGTTATGTCCCCAAGGAATTCATCTATATAAAAGGAATCTTAATGATGGTCCTTTCCTTACCAGGTTCGTTTGAGGATTAATTAATACATATAAAGGGCTTACAAGGGTGCCCGTAAGCACTCTTCAAGTAAGGTTCTTAGGGCATAGTCCTTCCTCCCAAGAACAGTCTGCAGTTACCACATCCACCTGTCCCTCTGCCAGGCAGGGCTGTCTCAGTCTTCTAGCGAAACAAGTGACCCACCCTTGAACCAGGTGCAAGTTCCTGTATCCTTGATTTACTAGATAACCACAAACAAGTCATTTCTCTTCTCCGGGTCTCATTTTACGCATTCAGGGAAGGGTGAGATCTAAATCGATTTCCAAGATCCCAACAAGCTACTTGTTCTGGTCCAGCGGCCCATTTCAAACCAAGCGTGGCAAGCCACTTAACCTCTCAGCGTTTGCCTCCTCCTCTTGAGAGGTGGATGATACCGCTAACTCCCTCCTAGAGTGGTGGTCAGGGTTCAACAAGATAACGCAGGCCAGGCCGTCAAGCATAATGTCAGGTACACAGCAGCGGTTCAAGCACAGATTTGCACGCCCACCCACCACAGTACAGTTACCCAACCTCCCTCGCCGCTTGGCGCAGGCGCGCTGGCGCTGCGACCGCCCCAGGTTCTCGGCTTCCGGTTCCGCCGGGACCCAAAGGCCGGACTGAGGCAAATGGCGGCGTGCGCGAAACTGGCCGGAGGGGACGGTGAGGAGGCCAGGAAAGAGGAGGAGCCGCAAGTTCTGGAACCTGGGGCTGCCCCGTTCGGAAATTTCCCTCATTATTCCCGCTTCCACCCTCCGGAACAACGGCTCCGCCTCCTGCCCCCGGAGCTCCTTCAGCGGCTCTTTCCTCCCAAGGGTTCTGAGACGAGGCCGATCTTGGGGCTCGACGTGGGGTGTAACTCCGGGGTGAGTGGTGGGAGAGGGATCCGAACCCGGGAACCCAGAGGTTGGCTGCCCCCACGCCCACTGTGGTTCTGGCCCAGGCGTGGCATTACACCATTAAAAGTTGCCAAAAATGGGCTTAAAGCACACTAATGGCCGATCCTGTGCTCGTACGTATCTATCTATCTATCTATCTATCTCTCAGTCTCTCACTATCATCTTCATTAGGAATTCTGAGGAAGAATCCTTCCGGACTGTGTCCCAAATTTCCACCCTCTCGGTCAGACCCCCGGGCAAGAATGGCCACCATATTTGTGTTTCCGGCACTTCATGGACTTGATGGCAAATGGGCCTCGGGGACACGTTTGGAATCGTAAAGTTGGGGTTGGTTTTACTGGGAGAGATGAGCCAAGGGTGACAGAATCATGCTTGGAATTAAGACTTAATGTGTGCCATCCATGTACAGTCCCGGATGGACCGTGGGCCAAGTGCACGTGTTTTTAAAAAGCAGTGCGCTGACAACGGAGAACAGCGGAGAGGAATGGGAAAGAGAAAACAGCATTCTGCAGACTTTGCCACTCTTTTTGCTACAAAGTACTTTTTAAGCATATAATGATTGTTGGCAAACTACATGCAAAATAAGAAAATGTCTCTCACTTATTTGTAGCCACAGGATTTCCTAAGGAAGAAGGCAGTCTTACCCTGTGATTGGAAATTCTTCAAAAAGTTTTGCCCTCATTAGCCCAGGCCTGGTGGCACTTGCCTGTAATTCCAGAACTCTGAGAGGCTGGCCCAGGAGGATCACACGTTCGAGCCCAGCCTGAGCAATTTTGCAACTTAGACTCTGTCTCAAAAAACAAAAACAAGGGCTGGGGATTTAGCTCAGTGCTTCTGGCACCTGCCTCACAACCACAAGGTCCCAAGTTCAATCCCTGGAACCGGAGGAAAAAACAAAAAGCTGGGGATATATCTCAGTGCAAAGACCCTGGGTTCGATATCCAGTAACACGCAGACACCGGTGCACAAAAAGCACTCTCACTTCACATCCTCATCACTGCAGAGTAGGAGCTGGAGGGAGTGTGAAGAATTTTAGTGTGTTGATGGCCTTTAGCAGAAGAGCCTGGTGGAGGATTGAAGACCTGGAAGATCACAGCTAATAGGGGGAGGAGAACATTAGGATACAGCTTAAAGACTGGAATTAGCAGATGGGTAGGTGTCCAGGTGTACCCCCAAAACATTTCTCCACCTTGATGACAAAGGAAATCAGTAGGAGAAAGCAATGGAAAAGCTTTTGGGAGAAGAAGGTACTGGGGATTGAACTCCAGGGCATTCACACTGAGCTACAACCCAGCCCCTTTTTACTTTTTATTTTGAGGCAGGCTCTTGCTAAACTGCCCAGCCTGGGCTCAAATGTGGAATCCTCTTGCCTCAGCCTCCCATAGTGCAGGGATTACAGGCATGCACCGCCATGCCTAGGTGCGACTGTACATTCTAAGGAACTTTCTGTTTTTCCACTTGAAAAAATTATACCTGATAAAGCAAAAAAATTCAAAATACAAGCATATATAGTTGCTCTTCCATATCCTAGGGTTCTTTATCTGTGGGTTCAACTAACTGTGGGTTGAAACTGTTTGAAAAAAATTGTGACTGTATTGAACATGTATCAGCTTTTTTCTTGTCATTAGTCCCTAAACAATATAGTCAGTACTATTTACATAGCATTTACTTGGTAGTAGGTATTATAAATAATCTAGAGATATTATTAGATACATTAGAAAGTACAGCCGGGGGTTTAGCACAGTGGTTCCGGCACCTGCCTTCCAAGCTCAGGGTCCCGAGTTTGATCCCTGGTACCAAAAAAAAAAAAAGAAGATTCATCAGAAAGTATATTAGGTACATACGGGTTATTTGCAAATACTACACCATTTTATTTAAGGGACTTGAGCATGCTTGGGTTTTGTTATTCTCAGGAGTTCTGAAACCAGTTCCTTGTGGATAACAAGGGATGACTAGTAAAAAATTTTAAGTCTCTATTCATTCCCAATTCTAAATCCTCCTTGTGCCCCAGTGTGGCACCAATGTATATGATTACTTAGGTTTCCATCCTGTGTATACCCAGCATGTATGTATATGTAAGTATTCTCCCTCTTAGTTTTACAAATAAGAGCACATAATTTTGGACCTTTTCATTTCATTGGAGAACGTTCATGTCACTATTTTTTTTTTTTTTTTGGTACCAGGGATTGAACTCGGGTCCTTGCACTTGCGCAGCAGGCTGCGAAACCACTGGGCTCAATCCCCGGCCCGTGTCACTATTTATTTTTTTATGGTGTAGAGACTGAACCCAAGTCCTTGGGCATGGTAGCCAAACTTTGTGCCACCGATCTCTATCCCAGCCCTGTGGCATGTTTTTTAAACAGCTTCATAATATTATATTGTATAGATGTGCCATATTTTGTTTATGTTTTATTTTTTGAGACAGTGTTTCACTATGTAATCCAGGCTGGCCTAAAATTTTCATAAGTTTTCCTGCCACAGCCTCCCCGATCCTGGGATTACAGGAGTGTGCAGCCATGCCTGATTGATATGCTATAATTTATGAGTGCCTGTTTTTTTTTAATCTTTAAAAACTCAGGTGGGCCAGGGATTTAGCTCAGTGGTTCCGCCGCCTGCCCTGCAAGCGCAAGGACCAGAATACGATCCCCAGTACCAAAAAAAAGAAAAACTCTTAGGCCCTGCAAATCTGGATCTTGGCAAAATGAGCCCTCAAATCTGTCTTAAACTTCCAGGAGACTCCAGGATTAGAAAATATAGAATGTCAAAAATGAACAGATGTGGTATATGAGGGACTGTGTGATAAAATGACTAGTCAAATGTGGGAGCACACCCAAGGTCAGAGAGCAGTAGGAAAACAAGAAATACATGGAGAGGTAGGGAGAAAATTAAGCTGCATAGTATGGAGCCTTGCTACTCAGTGTGATTTTTTTTTTTTTTTTTTTTAAACTACAACATTGTCATGAATTGGCATATCAGAAATACAGAAGACCGGGGATTTAGCTCAGTAGTTCCAGCACCTGCCATGGAGCGCAAGGTCCCAAGTTAGATCCCCAGTACCAAAAAAAAAGAAAAAAAGAAATACAGTCTCAACTCTCACCACTATCTACTCAATCAGCATCTGTACTGAAGATGATCCCAGGCCGGGGATTTGGCTCAGTGGTTCCACTGCCTGCCTCACAAGCATGAGGTCCTGAGTTCAATCCCCGGTACCAGGAAAAAAAAAAAAGAAAGAAATAGTGATTGTAACCTAAAGATGATCCCTAGGGGATTTATATGCCCAATTTGAGAAGCCTGGTATAGAAGAAAGAATGTCATGTCTTTCTGTGTACTGACCATGTGGCATTGGACAAGTGAGTCACTAGCCTCTGAATCAATTTTTAAAATACAGTTTGTTAAAAATAAATAAAATAAAATACAGTTTGTTTTAACTATTCAACACATACAGAAAAATAAGCATATGTCTATGACATAATTATTATAAAGCAAATACTTTCACGAACACTGCCCAGGTCAAGAATAAAATACTTGTTAGTACTCCAATAGCCCCTCATATACCTTTTCCTTTTCAAAAAACCTCCTCTTCATCCAGAGGTAAAAACTGGCCATAGTGTTTTCTGCCTTTTTTAAATAGCTTACTATTTTTCTATCCTTAATGTGGTTTGATTTTACCTATTTTAGACTTCATATAAGTGGAAGCTTGGCATATATTTTCTATTATAGCTTGCTTTTTTTTTTTTAACCAGCAGTATACGTTTGTGAGAATAATCCATGTTGTTGCACTGAGTTTTCTTTTCTCTCTCTCTTTTTTTTTCCTTGAGACAGGTTCTCGCTATGTGGTTCAGGCTGGCCCCGAACTATCAAGCCCAGACTGGCCTCTCTAGATGATCCTCCTGCCTCAGCCTCCTGGGTACTGGGATTACAGAGTTAGTTTTAAGGGTCATAGGAATCAAAATAAAAAAGCATATGATGATGGTTAAGAGTCAAAAAGATGCTAAGATGATAAAAATCATAAATCATTGGATTTGGCTAAAAAGAAGTTCAGAAGTGACTTAATTAGCGATAGCTGTAGAAGTAGACTAAGTCTCAGAAGGAACTGGTAAAATATAAGATAATGAAATTGAAAGCCATAGGATAAAGGCTGATTGAAAACTTTTTGGAATCCAGACTTTCCCAGCTACAGGATAAGAAACAGATTTTCCTAAGTGGTGTAAAATTCCTCACCTACCTGTTGAGGGACACTGATTATGTTTCTGGATCACTTTCCTTCTCCCTTGAGTCTGAGGTACCCAGAAAAAGATAATGAGTTTACTAGCATATTACTTGGGCTGGAAAATAGTGCTTGAGGCTTCTTTGCTGAGTCAGGAAAATGTAGGGAAGATGCATTATAGCCTGTGGCCCCTGGAGGGCGCTGAAATTCTGCTCGTGAAAAACCACAATTCCCCTGGCTTAAAGTTTAGGAGTTTCACATTCCATAAAACCAAAGGTTAAGTGGCAGGCTCAGAGAATGTGAGATAGCTTTCTCTTCCATTCACTGGTTGAGAGCTCCAATGACAAAGCTCTTTTGGATTCCTCTAGGATCTGAGTGTGGCTCTATACAAACACTTCCTTTCCCTACATGATGGGAAGACCTGCTCAGATGCCTCCAGAGAACTCCGTTTCCTCTGCTGTGACATAGATCCAGGCCTGGTGAAACGAGCTGAAAAAGAATGTCCGTTTCCTGATGCCTTGACCTTTATCACCTTGGACTTCATGAATCACAGGACCCGGAAGGTTCTCTTGAGCTCTTTCTTAAACCAGTTTGAATGTTCAGTTTTTGACATTGGCTTCTGCATGTCGATAACTATGTGGATTCATCTGAATCATGGGGACCAAGGCTTGTGGGAATTCTTAGCCCATCTTTCCTCTCTCTGCTGCTACCTCCTTGTGGAGCCTCAGCCTTGGAAGTGTTACCGGGCAGCTGCAAGGCGTCTCCGAAAGCTGGGACTCCATGATTTTGACCACTTCCGCTCACTCGCCATCCAAGGTGACATGGCCAATCAAATTGTACAGATCTTGACCCAGGACCATGGCATGGAATTAGTGTGCTGCTTTGGCAATACCAGTTGGGACCGAAGCCTTTTGCTCTTCAAGGCAAAACATACCATAGAGAATTATCCAATCCCTGAATCACTGATAGAAGAAGAGAAAGAAAGGAACAGATTAAGATTCTGGAGGCAGTGAGATGACAGGGCAGGAAAACCAGGAAAGAGAAATTAAAATGGTTTTTTGTTTATTTGTTTGGTACCGGAGATTGAACCCCAGACCTTTCACTTGCAAGGCAGGTGGTGGAACCACTGATAAAATGGTGGTTTTTTTGGTACCGGGGATTGAACTTGGGTCCTTGGGCTTGCACAGCAGGCGGCGAAACCACTGAGTTAAATCCCCGGCCCGATAAAATGGTTTTATACTGAGAATTATGTTCACTGTCTTGCAACAGTCAGGTATCTTAAAAATATCACAGAAGCTTTTGGCAAAATATCCAAGGCTTGCAACAGAAAGAATACCTAGTCCCCATTGAGACAATCCCTGAGGAGGACGAATTGTTTTGTGGTGCTAGGGATTGGAACCCAGGGCCTTGGGCATGCTAAACACATGCTTTACTGTTGAGCCACATATCCAGCCTTTAGGAGTTATTTATTTTTGTTTTTGTCTTTTGAGACAGGGTCTTACTTTGTAGTGCAGGCTGGCCTTAAACTCACTATGTAACCCAGGCTGGCCTGAAACTCATGGGCATCCTCCTGCCTCACCTTCCCCAGAGCTGGGACTTCAGGTGTGCATCATCACACCTGGAACTTTAGGGGATATTATAAAGATGAAGGTAGCCTTAGAGTGTGTCAGCTCCCTAGGCTCCTTAAATCTGATCTTGTTTCCCCAGGTGTTTTCTGGACTTTGGGCCTACCTTTGGGAAAAACCTCACAGTCCAGTCTAAAATGAAGAGTCATGGACCAGGCTAAAGGAAGTGGTTACTAGGAAAAGCACCATCTTTCTAGAACACGTCAATTCTCTAATATGCCCAGGCTGGGCATAGCACTTAGAAATACTAGAAAAGATGTATTAAGTAGCATTTAAAAGATGTTTAAAAGCTTTAAATTATGAACCCATGGTGATGATTCAGGTCTGAGGTTTAGGAATCTATTTTGTTGCATTCTTTTATTGTGGTAAAAGATACATAACAAAACTTAACATTCTAACAATTTTTTTTTTTTTTGGTACCGGGGATCGAACTGTGATCCTTGCACTTGCAGGGCAGGCGGTGGAACCACTGAGCTAAATCCTCAGCCCCAATTCTAACAATTTTCAAGTGTACAGTTCTGTGGCATTAATTACATTCAGGTTGAGGATTCTGTGTTTGTTTGTTTGGTACCAGGGATCGAACTCGGGTCTTTGTGTTTGCAAGGCAGGCAACCGAACTACTGAGCTAAATCCCCAGTCTCTGAGGATTCTGTTTTAAACAGTTACCTTGGGATTCTGATGTAACCAGAAATGGGTAACACTTTGAATGCTTGGGGGGTTTTTTGGTTTCTGTCTAGGCTTCTACATATTTTTCCTGGGGTCAGTTCTTCCACTCATGCCTTTAACAACTGCTTACATACTAACGCTCCTAAATATATTGGTAGCCCTGGTCCATGATTCCAGACTAATTAATATTTTTCCTATCTTGAAATAATCCCCCTAAATAGTTCTTTGGCATATCAAATTCATCGTATCCCAAAAGCAAACTCATCCTCTTTCCAAACCTAATACTATTGGTGGCATTCATTGATTGCCCAAGCTAAAAAACTTGTGTTGACTCTTCCTTCATATCCCCCACATTGAAATAGTCGCAAATTCACCAAATTTATTCCATCTATGTGGCTGGTTTCTGTGTTAAGCCACCTACTTCCCCATTCCCTACCATGTAGCCACAGTTTATTCATCTGTACAACTCAAATAACAACTTTTCGTTTCCTATGCCCAAGTGAGATAAGAGACATGAAGGCATTTTGCAGAATATTTTGTTAAATAAAAGTAAGGCACTATTAACTTCTGATAACACCCTGTAAGCATGCTGCAGATATTTATGCCTATGAGACCAAAGGCTTATGGGGAAAAAAACTCATAGAAAACATGCATCTTACTATTCTGTGTTTTTCAGAAGTAGTGTTGAGAGGGAGGGATATGGAACTAATGGAGATGAAGCCAGTTTTTAATGGTCTCACAGTGATCACCAGTGATTACGGAGATGAACTTACCCATTCTCTGTAGACTTTACTTTAGGAAACCCTTTGCAACTTTATTTCCCTGCTAGGTGCTCTTTCCTATTACCCTTTGCCAAAGAAGGGCAAGGAAATGTCTATGGGACTGTGGTAGAAGGAGTAATAGAACCCTAAGATGTCTGTACCAATCCCTGAACGTTATCTTACGTAGCAGAAGGAACTGCAATCCTGCTAACACCTTGATTTTAGATTTCTGGCCTCCAGCACTGTAAGAGAATAAACTTGTGCTGATTTAAACCATGGAATCTGTCATGATTTGTTACAGCAATAAAAGGAAACTAATACAGGGACTCTGACTACAAGAAGGCTGGCTTTCAAGGCCAACTGACACCTGTCCCAAACAACTTAATGGCAGAAAATGGCCCCAGGGAGCTGGGCGTGGTGGTGCACTCCTGGAATCCCAGCACTTGGGAGTCTGAGGCAGGAGGATGGCTTTGAGTTTGAGGCCAGCCTGGACTACATGGTGAGACCCTGTCTCAACAAAACAAACAAAACAAAAAAGGCCCCTCTGCATGGTTAGTTGAAACTTAAACCACAAAAAGATTTGGGAGATGCTTGTTCTCTAGTAACTGACTCGTTCCCTAGTAACTGACTATTGACTGAGCAATTACCTGACTTGTTAGGACAAACTGTTGTATTTCAAATCTGCAGCAGTTTAGAAGAAAATGTGTAATTAGCACTCATAAAGATGAAGACCTGGTACCAAGAAGACAGTGATTGCATAGGGGTGTATGAGAGCCCTTGGAGATGGTGAGAATACCTTCAGCTGCAAGAAAAGATCATCTTATTTATCCTCAAATCAGCCTAACTTAAGAGTCAACCGCAAGCGTGATGAGCCTTCTTGATGAATAAGAAATAGAGAATGACCCTGGGTATACTTTAACATTTAAAAAAATATATTCTATGTAATCTAGAATCTCTAAAATACTATCATTTCAACATGCAGTCAATATAAAAATGAGATACTTTTTTGTATACTAAGTCTTCAAAGTCTCTCCATTGGACCAGCTATATACTTCAGATATTCATTAGCTATATGTAGCTAATCCATACAATTTCATGGCAAATTAAGTATTATGAGTCAGGTGCCATGGTGCATGCCTGTAATCCCAGCTACTTGGAAGGCTAAGGCAGGAAGATCCACGTTCCAAGCCGGCCTGGACAATTTAGCAAGACCCTATCTCAGAATTTTTTAAAAAGCTCGGGATCTAGTTCAGTGATGGTGTTCAATTCCCAGAACCACCAAAGTAAAGAATTGTAGCCAGGCACAATGGCACACAGTTGTAATACTAGCTACATGGGAGGCTGAGGCAGGAGGATGACAAGTTCCAAGCCAGCAACTCAGGAAGACTGTCTCAAAAATGTGATTATAAAAAGGGCTGGGGATATAGCTCAGTTAAGGCCATGAGTTCAATTCCCAGTACCATCACCACCACCACCAAAAAAAAGTACTGTGTCTAATTTCTTTGATAGGCTTAGCATGCTTTTAGCTGCTACCAGAGTAGGAGAGAAAAGTAGATTAACCCCAGGGGCTGGGGATTTAGCTCAGTGCCGCCATGCCTGCCTTGCAAGTGCAAGGTCTTGAGTTCAATCCCCAGTACCAGGGGAAAAAAACCAACCCAGACTTCTAAAGATTAAATGCCATTCATTCAGCAAATAGGTTAAAGTTGAGAGGAGAGGCACACACAAGATAACAAGTGATCATAAGAGGTTTGGAAAAGGAAAAGTCTATTGGCATGGAAGACTATGGAGGATGTCACACAAGTTTGTCTGCAAGAAATATAGTGTGGAACAACAGACAGGAAAGAGCATTCTCTGGAGAAAAGGACACACAGGCCCTAGTGTTTCCACATTTAGACAGATGGGCTGGTGTGGGTTGTGGCTGTCATTCTGGACAGGAAGTAATGGTGATCTTTGGCACTTAATTGGATTCGGGGTGGAATATTTATAAGTAAAGAGAAAACATACTAGAAAATAAAAGCAATTTTAAAAATTGAAATACTTCACAAAACATTTAAAACCATAAAGGAAAAAAATAATTTGACTAAGGTAAAAAGGAAAGAAATGTCCAATAAAGTTGCATGACAAACTACTAACTAGGAAAACTTTGCAGTGCATATGACAAAGAGCTAACTTTATTATAAAATACTCAAAAAATCTATCAGAGAAGACATTCATAGAAAGTAATGGCAGATAAGCACCTGAAAACTTGTTTAATCTTGTTAATTACATGCAAATAAAAACAATGATTGAGGCTAGAGAATCACCATGAGTTCAAGACAACACTGAACTACAATGAGACCTTGCCTCAAAAAAATTTTTTTGTCTTAATCATTTAGATCTCTATAATAGTCACAGATTTTTTTAAACAGTGTTGATGAAAATGTAGAAAAATCTTCCACTAAGAATCTGACAAGTCACTTTAGCTGATTCCCCCTTACTCCAGTATTTCCTCTGCTTGACTATAAATTCCCACTTGTCCTTGTATTCAGAATAGAACCTAATTCTGTACTTAGTTCTCTTTTCTTCCATTGCACTAGTTCTTGAATAAAATCTGTTTTATCGCTTAAAAAAGTTAGTATGACCATTTTGGAAGGCAATTTTCCAGTATTTATAAAAATGAATATTGAATATTGTACATTCCCAGAAATTTCATCATTAGAGATCTGTCCTGCAGATGTACTCACACACATATCCAAGGATATATGTGCAGGGTTAATCCATTACATTGAGTTGGTTAAAGTGAAAACCTGGAAACAACCTAAATGGTCATCAGTAGGAAATAATGTGGGACAATTGAAATGAATTACTATGCAGTCGTTAAAGAGAACAAAGTAAATCTAAATATGCTAATATGAAAAAGTCTCCAAGTGTTTTGTTTGGGGGTTTTTTGGGGGGAAGGGTACAGGGGATCAAACTCGGGACTGTGCACTTGCGAGGCAGGCGCAGGAACGAACCACTGAGCTAAATCCCTGGCCCAAGATACTTTAAGTGTAAGAAGTAGGGTCCAGAGTACTATGCATAGTAAGATCCTGCTTTTCTATCTTTTTAAAAGAATATAGGGCCGGGGATTTAGCTCAGTGGTTTCGCCACCTGCTGTATAAGTGCAAGGACCCGAGTTCGATCCGCGGTACCAAAAAACAGAAATAAAAGAATATACACATATAAGGTAATAAAACAGAAAGAAAAAAGTACCAGTATAAGCATATTTAATCACATAGAAAAATTAAGCAAAAGATTAAAATGGCTCATTGCTGAGCTGGGAAATGCACCAAATAATTGCTTCTGTGCTAATTTTTAATCATACATACTACTTTTTAAGAACTAATTGTAGGGCTAGGGATTTAGCTCAGTGGTGCTGCTGTCTGCCTTGGAAGTACAAGGTCCCAAGTTCAATCCCCAGTACCAAAAAAAGAAAAAACTAATTGTAAGGGCCAGGGATGTCGCTCTGGCACTGCGCCTGCCTGGCAAGCACAAGGTCATTCGTTCAATCCCTGGTATGGAAAAAAAAAAAAAAACTAACTGTAAATAATTTTAATTAAATAGTATCTTTCTAAAAATAACTTTTTCTTGTATCAGGAATCGAACTCAGGACCTTGCGCTTGCAGGGCAGGCATGGTGCCACTGAGCTAAATCCTCAGCCCTGTCTAGAAATAACTTTTTTTTTTTTGGTACCAGGGATCGAACTCGGGTCCTTCCGCTTTCAAGGCAGGCGGTGGAACCACTGAGCTAAATCCCCAGCCCTAGAAATGACTTTATAAAATAACTCATCCTCTACTGCCCCACCCATCTATCTGCCTATTTTTTTTCCCTGGTGGCATGGCCAAAATTCCTGGAAGAGTTTTGTTTTTTGGGTTTGTTTTGTTTGTTTTTGTTTTTTGAGACAGGGTCTTGCTCTGTAGTTGAGGCTGTCCTTAAGCTCACTATGTACCCAAGGCTGGCCTCGAACTCGCAGTAATCCTCCTGCCTCAGCCACCCAAGTGCTGGGATTACAGGCCTGCGCCACCATGCCCAGCTTCTGGAAGAGTTTTAAACACTTCCTGTCTCTATGCTTGCTTTGGTCTTTCTCAGTGTGCATGTCTGTAATCCTAGCACTTGGGAGGCTGGGGCAGGAAGATTGCCTCGAGTTTGAGGCCACCCTGGGCTACATAGTGAGTTCAAGGCCAGTCTGAAGTACATGCATAGACCCTGTCTCAAAAAAAAAAAAAAAAAGAAATTCTGGTTTTGCCAAAGTCCTCATTAACATGTGGCAGTAGGTAGCAAGGATGTCTCTGTCCTGATTCAACTGACCTCAGCAACAGTAGGAACTACTTGGTCTTTTTTTTTTCCTTTGTCGGGCCCTGGTGCCAGTGCCATCCCGTTTTCCATCTCTGGAGACCCCTATCTAATGTTGGTATTCCTTGAGATTCTGTTCCAGCCCTTCTCCTCTTGCATGATCTTTTCCATCCCATGGCTTCAGTGATCCCCAATGTTTTGATGACTCACAAATCTCTTTAGTACAGATCCTGCCTCTGAGCTTCAGAATTATTTATCCAGCAGCCTACAAGAGTGCTTCCCAGCCTTTTCTATATCATGGCACACACAGAAAATGATGGGAAGCCGGGTGTGATGGTGCACGCCTGTAATCTCCACACTTGGGAGGCTGAAGCAAAAGAATCACCAAGAGTTCGAAGCCCACCTGGGCTGCATAGTGAGTTCAAGGCCAGCCTAGACTACAAAGTGAGACCTTGTCTCAAAAAAGCAAACTGGAAATGATGGGGGGTTTTTTGTTTAGGTTTTGGTTTTTAGTTTTTGAGACAGGGGTCTCACTGTGTAGTTAAGGCTGGCCTTGAGCTATGTAGCCCATGCTGGCCTCCAACTCACAGTAATCTTCCTGCCTCAGCCTCCCCAATGCTGGGATTACAGGTATGCACCACCATGCCTGACCATAGAAAATGATGAGGTTTTTCTACATTGAATGATGCAATCCAGCATATGCAAGACTGCTTTGTCTTCAGGAGACTTGGCTACCCTAAGAATTCAGAAGATCAATATATAGCACATCTACAACCTCTTCCTGAGGCAAAATAGTTGAGAAGCTCTGACCTCTTGGTTGGGAGTAGACATATCATCTCCTAAACTTCCTCTTCTCCAGTGTTTCTGGTTTAGTCAGTTGCCTTGCCACCTGCAAATTACCCATTCCAGAGGTCTTGGTTTAGCTGTCTTGCTTCCCTCTACTTCTAATACCAATGTCTGTTGACTCTACTGCTATTTACTTCTTGAAGTTATCTCCTATACATCACCTCTTTGGTGTTCTTAGACCAGATCACATCATTTCTCATTTTTCTCCTCAATTACTATAGAAACTTTCTGTGTGGTGTCTCTGATTTCAATCTTGCTTTCTCTTTTGCACACTGCAACCATAGTGATCTTTCTAAAATGCAAATCTGATTATGTCACCCCCTGCTTAAAACAACTCAAAGGCACTGGTTGTTTTTAGGATAAAGTGTGATCTTTGCAGTGCTTACCTGTCCAATTTCATTGCATCTCCTACCCTCTAAGAATTTCTTTATTACTTACCTAGTTCTGTATGCATAGCAAGTGGCATACAGTAAAGGCTTAATAAAAATATTTTTGAATACAGGCATGAAGAAAAAAGAAGCTCAAGGACTTGAGCAGGTCCATTCTATGTCAGGTAAGAAGTTTCAAAGCACATTATTGGTGTCCTGTCAGAATCCAAGGAATGTGATTGTCCCATGTAGAATTAAGCAGCGGTAGCAAAGATCTACACCTATTCAGTAAATGAACCAAATATTAACCAGCTCCTTCCCTTATTTCTACCCCCAGTACTAGGAACTGAACTCAGGGGCCCTGAACTACATTCCAGCCCTTTGTATTTTTTTATTTTGAGACAGGATCTTGCTAAGTTGCCCAGGCTAATCAGCTCCTTTCTTCCTCTTACCAAGCAGGAAGGATATCAAAATTGTGCTTGGGAGTCAATCCAACCTAGAGAAGAGCCAGATTAAAATGTTAGAGAGACCATTTGCCAGCTCCTGATCTAAGGAGTGGCTAAATAGCTGTGTCAACCCCAAGGGGTAAAGTGCCTTAACACTGAATGAATAACCACACAGTACTTGAACCCAAGAACCCCATTTCAAATTGCTGATGTGAGCAGTGAGGGGGTAGTTCTCTGAGATCATCTAGAGTTAGACCACACCACTGATCTGGTTTATTACCAACAGCTTACAGCTCCAGACACCTAAGAAGCCTAGCTTGTTTTATAACAACTTGAGGAAAGGACAATATTTGATTAGTATATAACACGAGTAGAGAACCAACTTTGGAATTCTAATTTTTAATAAGTGAATAACAGCACTGAGAATGAAAATGTTTTAAACGTCATGGAAGACAAAAGAATTATGGAGCAGTCAATAGTAGCTAATCGTTTACCTCCTGTCACCGAGAATGAAGTTTGTGACGCATAGATGTACTAGTTACTTTTCTCTCATTGCTGAGACAAAATACCCAACACCCAAGTTAAAGGAGGAAAGGTTTATTTGGCTTACAGTTTATAGAAGTTTCAGTCCATAATTGCCTGGCTCCAAGCCAGGGTGGCAGAGGAGCAACAATTCATGGCAGCTGAAGACAGCAAAAAGCTATAAGAGACCTTAACAGCATCTTTCTGCCCCTTTTATCTCATCCAGACTACTGGGATGAAGGTGGTGCCAAACCAATCACTCACATGTTCAGTAATCACATGCCCTTAATCCCAGCATCACACAGTCCAGATTGAGCCACCTCTGAAAAAGAAAGCTCCACCTCATCCACATGCAGCTTTGAGAGAACATCTAAACACAAGCCATAACATTCCGCCCTTGGCCCTCCAAAGACTCATGCACATCCCTTTATGCAAAAAAGCATTTAGTCCATCTCCAGGAGTTGCCAAAGTCCTAACAGGTTTCAGCCTTGCTGAAAAGTCTAAGTCCTAAGTCTCCTCCGAGATGTTTTTTTTTTTTTTGGTACCAGGGATCAAACTCAGGACCTTGTGCTTGTGATCAGGCATGGAGCCACTGAGCTAAATCCCTGGCCCTCCTCTGAGATTTATGGGAAATTCTTAGCTGCAAGCCCCTGTACAAATGAAAAGAAAGTTAAACACTTCCAACATTCAATGGCACAAGATAGACATTTCCATTCCAAAAATTACAGACAGCAGTATACAAAGGAATGGGAACAAAGCAAATCCAAAATCCAGCAGGGCAAACATTAAATCCCACAGTTCCACTTCCACTATCCCTGGCTATCTGGGGCAAGTTATGAACTCCAAAGGGCTTGGGTGGCTCTGCCCCTGCGGCACTGTTGATGGTTGTAGCTCCCAAGAAAGCCCCACCTCATCTGCATGAGGCTTTGGGGGGACATCTAAACACAAGCCATAACAATAGAGAATCTACAAAATTTGAACACCTAAACTATCAAGTGTGTAAAACCCTGTAAGGAGGGAAATTACTTCCTCTGAAAAGTGCAGATGTTCAAGCTGTGATCATTAAACAAGGGCATACATCTGAATGAATAGTAAAAGTCATGTCGATGTTCTGTTTCCAAAAATTCAGTTATTTGTAAGCATCCAAAAATAGTTTTAATTGCCTGACAGACTTAAGGTTTTTCTCTCAAAGACTTAGAAAGGACTATGTCCAATTTTTGTTATCCCAGGACTAGTCCACTGATCCCTATTTAATAAATATTGGATGGGCCAGGGATTTAGCTCAGTGGTTTCGCCACCTGCTGCACAAGCTGCAAGGACCCCAATTCAATCCCTGGTACCAAAAATAAATAAATAAATAAATAAATAAATAAATATTGGATGACTGAGTAAGAGTCAATGCTGTAAGGTCCCAAAGATGCCATTATATATCATCAAAAAATAAGGTGAAAATGTTTGTCCATAAAAAGATTTGCACAAGAATATCTATAGCAGTTTTATTCACAATAGCCCCAGCCAGGTATGGTGGCATACGCTTGTATTCCCAGCACCCAGGAGGCTAAGGCCAGCCTGGACTATATAGTGAGACCCTGTCTCACAAAAAAGAATAAATAAATAAAGCTCCAATCTGGAAACACCCAAATATCTATCAACTGGAGAGTAAATAAGTTGTGATACAATCATACAATGAAATATCACATAATAAAAAAATAGACTACTAAGCCAGGCATAGTGGTACAAATTTTTGTAAAATAAAATTTTTTTAAAGCAAAAAATTGAGCTGGGCATAGAGGCACACAGCTGTAATCCCAGCATTCTGAAAGATCCAATTTCAAGCCCAGCCTGTACAACTTAGCAAGACACTTCCTCAAACTACAAAAATTCAGAAAAGAGATAGCGATGTAGCTCAGTGTGAAGGTTCTGGGTTCATTCTGTACTGGAAAAAAAAATTTTTTTTGAGAGTTGGCAAGAGTAAATGTCATACCATCTTTTAGGCTCCAACAACTGTCCTCAGACACTGTTTTTATCAAGTTATCCCTGGGCTCAAGAACCCAAAATAACTTTTCTCCTCTGTCAAATCTGTATCATTCTGATCTCCATACAAAACCTTCTGCATTAACTTGTCACTTTCCACCCTACTAATTTAACCTGAACACTGGCCCATGCTGACAATTTGCTCTTTTCTGATTCTCCTCTGTCTTTATCTTGCCTGAATCCTGCTCAAATTTCTTCACATCCCACTTTAAATAAAAAGCCTCTTTCAGAGAGGAACTCTTCATCCTAACCAGTGTGACCATCCAATGTTCCCTCACTGTGTATGTTCCTTCATTGGACTATATTGGATGCTTTAAGTCACATCCTGTGTATACCTACAAGAGAAGCAATTTTAATAAAATAAGCAGACAAGTGTCTAGGTCTCCTTTGTATTTCCTTGTAGAACTTAGTTCAGAACCTGCATATGTGGGCCAATCAGTACAATTTGAGTTGTGAAGATTATAATACATCCCGACAAACAGATGTTTAAAGACCAACGAGAATGGTATTGAGAGGGCTCAGAAGTCTCTGCAGGGGCCTGGGTGGGTTGTTGAGCTTGTTTCCTCTTCACACAGATGGCTAGAACTGGTCTCCCCAGAGATAGCAAGTGGCCAAAATGCTATATTCTTTTTTGTATACTGCCTACCCCTCTTTTAAACCAATGAAGAATAAAAGGGGCAACACTGCTCTCTGACAGGCAGCGCCTGTTCCTAGCGCCCAGTTCTCCAGGAAAGATCGTGGAAGAAGAAAGCAGGAGCATTCAAGGCCAAGGAGGGACTTAAGTGTAAACCCATGGACTTACACTCAACACATACGCAGAAAGACAAATTACAAACACCAACGCTCACAACCAAATATACACGTGCAAGTCTAGCCCCACAGAAGCGGACGCGCACGCCCGTGGGCTCGGGTATTACCTAGTTTGCTCTGGACGCCCCGCTCACCCACCCCCTTGAACCAGCCCGGAGTCCCCTACCAAGACATTGGTAAGGTTTACCAAGCCGGGCTGCGGAGACTGTTTCTCCATTGGGGGTGGGGAGGCCCTTCCTACCCGGGCGGAAGCGGCGCGCGCCAGCCCGGCAGACTTAGCTCTCGTCCTGGGACCATCTGGCGGGGAGCTGGGAGGAGCGTGCAGCCAGAATGGATGAGGATTGGTTGTGCTGGAGGAGGAAGGCGGGGTCTTGGCGAGGGGCGGGACTCACTGGCCCCTTTAAAGCCTTGACATCAAGAGGCGGCTCCGGTTCCCCCCTTTCTCTGCCCCCCGCCCCCGAGCCGCGGCCATGGACCCGGCAGATCTGGCTTGCCCTGGCCCAGCTCAACACCTGATTTCGGTGAGTTCCAGGCCTACTTGGGATTTAAAGGGCCGTAAGGTGGTAGGGGGCTCTGTAAGCTCCGGTCGAGGGGCTGGGGAGTGTGCAGAGTACGGCTCTTCTGGCAACCTTGGGTCGTAGGGGGCGCCACGGCTTCCTGCCCTCCTCTCGCCGCCTGCCCCTCCCTCCCGCCGCACTGTCCCAGGGGGTCAGGCTGCGACTCTGTCCACCCTACCCCACCCCCTCCCGCCCCCTGCGCCATCCTCGCGCACACTCCGTGGCCCCGGAAGGGAAACTTTCCGGATTGGGGGATGTTCCGGTGGCCGGCCTCCCTCCCTCTCTGAAAGCATTGACCTTGTCCCAGCTGCGCATCCCACCCCACCCGAATCCCACAGTCTGGTGTTGCGCCGCGGTGCAGGGTTGGGGGGCGCTCTCCCCCAAGCGCAGGCGCAGAAACGAGCCTGGGGCTGCTCTTCTCACTCCTTCAGTCCCTGTGGCCTAGGGCGGTAGGGCGTGGGGGAGGCGCGAGGAGGCGGGGAGACCCAGTCTCTGGGAACAGCCCTTCTGAGGCTTTGAGGGGCTGCGAGAAGAAGATAGAAGCCTGGCCGAGTGCACCCTGAAGAGAGGCTGAGGGAGAGAGAGGGGTTGGGCAGGGAGTAGGGACCGGGCAGTGCCTGCGGAAAAGGTTCTCCGTGTCCTGACTGCGGTGCCAGAAGAATGCAGAGAATCTGTCTGTACCCGCCACTCCCCTGGTTTAGCCTTCCTAGGAAAGCGGCTGTTGTACCCTAGCTTCTCTTTATGCTAGACCGAAAGTCGCTCAGTCTCTCCAGTCCTGGCACTGCCCCAAGGGCACAGAGAGCCCTTTCCTCCCATAGGCCTGATTTTCCAGGCGGCTCAGTCCTGGATCAACTGAGCCCGCCCAGCAGCTGCTTTTTAAAGGCCTGCCTTCCTGAGGGGCCAGGGAGCTTAAAGGCGTCCCCTCTGTTCCCTCCTTGCCGCTCCGCCCCTCCGCCATGGGTCCTCCTGTCTAAGCGCACTTGTCAGCCAGAGGAAGTAGTTGGAAGAAGAGACCAGGAACAAGGGTGGTCCTTGGGGAACAGTGGAGAGAGGAGTCCATATCTAACCACTGTGTGGTCAGTACTTTTGTGGAAAATGAATGTAACCCACCTGCCTTGTCGCAGACTTATCCTGAAGACATCTTCCCGGTTGGCTCTCAGAGACCCCTTGTGTGGCCAGAAGAGCAACAAAATTCACTTCTCAAATTGGCCTCTTCCCAAACACACACTTCTAAGAACAAACTGGGATCACTGGGTTCTTAGCCTAGAGAAACCCCATCTTCCTGTCTGAAGAGAGTATTCCTATATAGTTCAAATTTGTTCTCAAAATCAGGTCCATGTGTGAGGTGGCTTCAGCCTTCCAACGTCCTTCTCCACTCATGCCTCTGAAGAGAGAGAACCTAGAGAGGTGACGTCGTGGGCTGCAGAGGAGTAGGTACTTCATGGCAGGCAGGTAGAAACCTATGCCCTGAGAGTTAGAAACTCAGCCCTGATCTTCCTAGTCTGCTGTGTGACCTTAGCCAAGATAGTTTGCCTCTCGGAGGCTCAGTCTCTTTCCCCTTTAAAATTTAGTGGGACTAGAAAGGTCTAAAATTCCCTTTCACTTTTTTATATTGGATGGTTCCACTGGTGGGTCACTAGAAGGGAGAACGGTCCTTTGGCAGGGTGGCTCCATGTAGAGAGCTAAGGAGGTGGTTGTCACAGTTACTTAGGATTAAAGAAGCAGACTCCCTCATCCTGCCTGGCTGTTCTCAAAACAGTCATTGTTCTGCACACTCCTGGTGCCTTGGGATATGAACTCCTGCTGGCATGGGTTTGGCCCACCCATCAAGACCTCTGGTGAGACATCCTGGCTGGGCCACTCTTTGAGTTGGGCCTTTGGGGAGGGGTTGAGAATAGAGGAGGCAGCCAAGGGCCAGCAGGATTCCCAGGAGACAGCTTGCATCCCAGCTGTTGGGACTTGTTTTAGGTTCTGGGCCAGGGAGCACAGCGTACTCAGCTACTCTGTGGGAAGAGGGCAAGGAGGGCCCCACTGCTGTTTCCCATCCCACTCCCTGGCCCTTCCTACCTGGCTCTGGACTCAGAACCCCAGCCCCTAGGCAGGGAGCTAAGGAATCATCCCACTGCCCTCATCCAGCCAAGGAGCATCGAAGAGAAGCTGTCCTGACCCCACCTTTCCCAGCCTCTTTGTTCCTGGGGATAGGACTTTCTCAAAGTCAATCTCTCCAGGTTGAGACTTGCTCCCCAGCCCAAGAGGCAAAAGGCCTCCTGTTCTTCTTGTTTGTTTTCATCTTTGGTCTCCCAGGTAAAGAGGAATGTTAAAGGAGAAGTGGTGGTTAAAGAGGCCCTGGGACTGGCTGGGTATGAGGCACATTCTCCTGCACTGCTTTTCCCTCTGCCTACTCTCCTGGGCCTGGGAACCCTCTGCCCAGGACACTGTTGGTGAAGTTGCCACAGGAGGCATTTATGTTAGACCCCAAAGAAACCTTCCTCACTGCTGTGCGCCCTTGGAATGGATAATGAAAGCTCCCACGGAGGTCATTTTCCCAGAAAGTGGCTCATAGTGGAATCCCTGTCGGTGAAGGATGCAGCTGTTGCTAGGCAGAGACTGCTGTTCCTTCTTGGGGTGTGGCTGTAGGCTAGCCAGCCAGAGGCTCCGTTAGAAGTAGGAGGAGAAAGGACTCTTGCCTCATAGTCAGAGTGGGGTTACTGGCATTCTGGGGTGACCAGAGCTGCCTCTCTCAGAACAAATGTCCATTCTCACTCCTGCTTCCCCCAGTCTCTTCCCCAAGTCACTGTTACTACCACAATCTGCTTTGACAGCCCTCATCCGAACCTGGCAGGCGACTCCAGCCTGTCTGGCTACACTAATGGATGATTGGATTTTCTATACTTGGAGTTTGGGATTTCTGATTGAACATGCAAATTTATGTAAATCGACCTGAGATCTGCCACCACATCAAAACAGCACAGAGCTTCCACAGGCTGGAAGAAATCCTAGAGACACTCTAGTCCAATGCCCTTACATTAAAAGTGGGGAAACTTGGGCCGGGGATTTAGCTCAGTGGTTACAGCGCCTGCCTTGAAAGCTCAAGGTCCTGAGTTCGATCCCTGGTGACAAAAAAAAAAAATGGGGAAACTGAAGTCCAGAGCGGGAAGTGATTCATATGGTGGTATCAGAGGCAGGACTGTTGACTCTGGTCTGTTAAGTTTTATGTTAGCATTCTGCCTTTATTTTTCATTCATGTGGGACCCTGGTTGTATTTAAAGCAGAGAAGGCCAGTTGTTGAACCTAGATTCCAGAGAGGGGCCCTAGAGGGTTAGAGTATTATCCCAAGGTCTCCCAGGAATGCTAGTCTGATTTCTATAATGCTGAAGAAAACTTCAAATCTCCCTTAATATTTCCCCTTTGACACCATCCTGGAGGATAAGGTCATTAGTTACTGTCTGGATTGGTAAGGGTTTCCTTGGAGTTTAGATTGTATCTGCCACAGTGCTCAGCGCATGGTAGTCTGGGGGTGAATATGAAATACCTCCATCTTTACCATTCCCTCCTAGTTTGAGTCTCTGCTTTTCCCTCTGTGGCTACAGTGGGAAAAGATCTTTGATCTTCTATGACTTTGCCCTTCCCACCCTGCCCATTTAGAGTAAATAGGTCAAGTGGGCCTTCTATGCAAGTTTCTACAAGGACCAGAGAGGTCTTGGTGTAGGGAGCCCCTCATTATTTTAGGACTGGTGCCAAGGATGAGTGGGGGCTATAGAGATGAGCTTGGGGTTCAAGAACAGTCTCCCCGACCCCCCTCTTTTTCAGGGCTGATTGTTAAATTTAGGGCATAATGCATGATAGGCAAGCCACTGAGCTACATCCCCACTTCTTGACCTGTTCTTGGTCTGATCCCTCTGCCCAGCTGCCAGATATCCCCCACTCCCTCTTCACAGACTCTGCCTGTAGCTTGGGGCTGTTTGAACCCTCACTTACCCTCTGGTGCCAGAGTGTACTGTAGAGATGGTGGAGATGCTTAGGCAGCCTTTGGCCTGCTGTGCTGTACCCTGGGAAGCTGATGCAAAGGCTCAAGAACAGAAGCAGAAGCACTGACTCTCAGCCAGAGCTACGTACCAGACCCTGCTACTACAGCCTGGGGAGGGCCTTGGGACATGTATCTGGTGTCTTTCCTCATCTTCTCCCCAAACTCAGGTCTGGAATGAATACCCCTATATTCAGCATCTTCCCAAAACACAGCTGGTGTGGAGCAGGCACCCCTAGTTCCCCCCTGCTCAGCAGCCCTTGGCAGCTAGGTCCTTAGCTCCATGTGAGGTGAGATCCTTTTCCCTGGGCCTCAGTTTCCCAGCCAGTGCTCATGGATTAATAATACATCATCATTGGGGTGTGGCACCTGCTCCATAATTACTGTTTTCCCAGCTCTGGGAGTTACACAGATGAAAGAGCCCTGTGGAGGCCAGGCTGTTATTAAGGTGAATTATCATTGCTGTTATTACTGATTTCTAAAAACCCAGCTGCTGAGAGGAACCCAGTCAGGCACACCACCCTGAACTGTGTGCTGGTCCTTGAACTCTGCGAGTTCTCTAATACTCACTAAGCTTTAAAAAATAAGTAGAAATAAATATAATTATAGCAATTTAAAAAGCAGGGAAGACCCCGTTCTGCTGTTCCTGCTGTTGACTGCAGGGCTTGACTGGGAGGTGTTTCTGAGAACCTGAATTTGTTTCTGCCCCTGACCTTCTGGGTAGAAGATTGATGATGTTTTTCCTAGAAAGGACTGTGAGGAACCCTGTAACTTCTGGGGTCTGGGCTTGGAGTTCTCAGCAGTTGAGTTCCCAGGGGCTGATTCACCTCATTCCCAGCTAGCTTGATGTGGGGGCCATAATTGGACCTTTTGTGCAGGGATCTGCACAACCCCAGAACCTGTATACAGCAGCTCCAGGCACTTCCAGGAGTCATTCACCCACCTTACCCCCAACTATCCCAAACTCTTCTCTTGCCCACCCTCCTACCTCTGCCTCCGTCCTGATCAGACTTTTCCCCCTTCCTGGGAGTCTAGAATGGACCCAGCTCTTATGTAGGCAGAAGTAGCCCTGACTACCTTCTGAATAGTGATGCTAGTGTCCCAAAATCACAGCCTGGAGGTACAGGGCCTCTCTCCTAGCCTTGGGGAGGAAAGAGGGTGAAGGCAGTGGCATCCTGTGATGAGTCCCCAAATTTATCCAGCCAGACCTCTTTACCTGTTCCCTTGTCCGGTAGCTTGGTCCCTACCTCGTCATACAAGAAGAGGATGGATGACCACAGCTGGGAGGAACTTTAGAAAGTGAAGGGGTCTCTCTTGGCCTTTTAAATTATTTATTTATTTATTTATTTACTTTTGTTTTTTGAGAAAGGGTCTCACTATGTGTTTCAGGCTGGCCTTGAACTCACTATGTAGCCCAGGCTGGCCTCAAACTCATGCCCCTGCTTCGGTCTTCATGCCCAACTTTGTGCTTTTTTTTTTTTTTTTTGGTACCGGGGATCGAACTCAGGTCCTTGGGCTTGTGCAGCAGGCGGCGAAACCACTGAGCTAAATCCCCGGCCCTGTGCTTTTTTTTTGAGGCAGGGTCTCACTGTCTGGTTCACGCTGGCCTTGAGTTTACTATGTAGCTCAGGTTTGCACCAATCCTATCTCAGTCTCTGGAGTGCTGGGATCACAGGTGTGTGCCACCACACCCAGCTTGTGCTTTTTTTTTTTTTAAGAGCACTAATCTCATTCATGATAGCACCACCCCCACAATCTAATCACCTCTCAAAGACCCTGACCTCCAAATTAAATCACCTTAGGAGTTAAGATTTCAGTGTATAAATGAGGGGCATTTGACACTAGACCCCATTTGACCCCAGCGCATTCGCGGAATTCATTCACCTTCCTATGCTGGTTTTCAGTCAGATGCCAGGATTTAGACCCCCAACCAGCCTCTGTGGTCGGGCCATTCATTCAGCCAGCAGATATTTTTAGAACTTACTGCGTGTCAGGAGCTGTGCTAGTCTCTGAGGATATACAGGTGATCAGGAAAGCCCACATTTATCAATAGTTACAGAATTATAGCTGTGATAAGGGTTGCAAAGAAAAGAAACGTGGAATCTTGATTTGATCATTGTACATTGTAAGCATGTACTGAAGTATATAATACTGTGCCACATAAGTCTGTTCAAATTTGTGTCAATTAAAAAAGAAAAGAAAGTCACATGCCAAAAGAGCAATATTTGGTGCGTTAGAGGGGGCACGTCCTGAAGAACATGGGATGGGCCACTACAGAAGGCAGGAGCTGGGCCAAGACTGCCAGTTTAGTACCATGTGACTAGAGTGCTGGGTTTCTCTACTTAAGTGGCTTTTCTTCTCCTTACTCCCCCAGTCCGTGGGATGTACTGAGCCCCTTGAATCTTACTGTGTCCAACACAGAGATTCCCTCCTGTGTCCTTTCCACCCAACCCTGTTGCCTTCTGTTTTCCCAATTCTGGGCCCATGTTTCCTAAAGCTGAAACTTGCTTTCCACTACAGGCTGAGGGGGAGTTGGGGGGTGTCTGCTTCACATTTCCTCTGTAGACAGCACCTCACTTCCTGTGGTCCCACCCCCCCCAGAAGGCCAAAGCTCTTGGCTTTGCTGTTCCTTCCTCTCTCCTCCTCTCCCTTCCCCCACTGCTTTCCTAGGAAGCCTGCAGACCTTAGAAAAAGGCTACATCAAAGCTCCTTGCCCCCCCCACCCTCCTCCAGGAGGGGACCTAACTTCTCAGCTGCAATCCTTTTCTACCCATATCATTCTTCTTTTATATGCCATAAGGGTAGAAAGGCACAGAGTGGGCACACCCCATTTTACAGATAGTAAAACTGAGGCCAAGGGAGGTCTAGACTTTTTTCAGCTTCACGTAGGGTCATGCTGAGTCAGAACTGGAGCCCAGAAAGCCTGACACCCATGTGTAGGCACAAATGAGAGCAGAGCCCAATGGGAGTTTGTGGGTAATAGAGCCAAACTAGCAGTTTAGAAGGTGAGCTAAAAAAAAAAAAAAAAAAGGGTGAGCTTTGGGCTACAGCTAGATGGCACCAACTGGGTCAGCACTGCAGCTGCCTGGGTGCAGAAGGTGTCTGGGTGGACAGAGCCTGTTTGTAGAAAGAGGCTAAAGTGTGAACCCAGGAGTGGAGGGGGTTACTGAGCAGGGGAGTGGGAGTCTGGGAAGATATCTGCCCAGCTGTGCTGGGGCTATGGGTGCCATCTGAGAGCCCATGGGCCCTGTGGCCTCCCAGGCCCTTTCATCGCCTCCTGTAGCCTCACTGCCTCAGGGCTGCCTGTGGGACCTGGCATATGTCTCAGATTGTGCCCTGAGTGTTCAGTAGATGGTGACTCCCTTCTTTGGCCTAGTGATAGGAGAAGACTTAGGAACTGACCTGGGCCAGAGGAGCAGGAAACCCTCACCTTCAGGTGCCCTTAGATACAGCTGCACTGAGTCATTCTGTTTATATATACATGCGAGGTTTTTCCTCCACTCCCTGCTTCCTGTAACGATTTCCTTTCTTTTCACTTGTGTCTAAATCCAGCCTGTCTATAAGGGCTCAGTTCACCACACATTCTGAAAGATCATTCCAGCTGTAGCTTAATATTTCTCTCCTGATTTTTAAATTCTCTAGAAGACTTTGCTGGTGGAACCTCCTTTGCAGTGCAACTATTTACCTATATGTCTTTTTAAAATTTTTTATCATTTTATTTTTGAGGCAAAGTCTCACTCTACCCCAGGCTGGCCTCAGCCTCTCCAAGTGCTGGGATCACAGACATGCATAATCATGCCCTGCTGTGTCTTTTTTTAACTGACAAATAAAAATTGTGTGCATTTATAGTATACAGTATATTGGGGTGTTCTGTTTTGTTTTATTGGTACTAGGGATTGAACCCAGGGCCTTCATACTAAGCTACATACCCAGCTCTTTTTTTGGTTTTATTTTTTATTTTGAGATGGGGTCTCACTAACTCACTAAGTAGCCCAGGCTGGTTTCAAGTTTGTGCATGATGTTTTGATATATGCATAGATTGTGGAATGGCTAAATCAAGATAATTAACATGTATTACTGCATATTATTTTGTGATGAGAACACTTAACATCTATTTTCTTAGCTGACTTCAAGTACTGTATATAATATTTTTAACTATATCTACCATGATATGTAGTAGATCTCTTGAAAGCCCAGGGACATAGCTCAGTGGTAGAGCACTTGCTAGCGTGCATGAGGCTCTGGGTTCAATCCCGAGTACCACAGAAAAAGAAAATAAAAAATAATAGATCTCTTAAACTTACTCCTTCTGGGAGGAGGTTTGGGGGGGGCGGATAAAATAAAATTTAATTTAAAATTTTTTTTTAACTTTTAAATGAATAAAAAAACCTTACTCCTCCTAACTGAAATTTTGTATCCTTTGATTAATACCTCTCCCACCTTCAAACCCTAGCCTCTGGTACCTCCCAGTTTCCTGTCTGCTTCTATGAGTTCCGTTTTTTTCAGATTCCACATAAGTGAGTTCATACAGTGCAGTGCTGCCTTGGTTCCTGAACTTCATTTGTTTTACCACTTTGGAGAAGATGGCCGTGGTCATGTTCATGTAAGGAAGATGGCCGCAGTTGTGTTTGTCACCTGATGTGGAGTTTGTGAATGGAAGTAAAATTTTGTTGAATGCTTTTTTGGGAACCGAATTGTTTGTGAACAGAAGGATTCGTGAACAGAGGTATCACACTGTATTTTGTCTTGGTGTATCTCACCTAGTTCACTTAATGTCCTCCAGGTTCATCAGTGTGGTGGTAAATGACAAGATTTCCTTAATTTTATTTTATTTATTTATTTTTTTGCTTCCTTCCTTTTAATTCTAAATAGTGGGCCCGGGATTTAGCTCAGTGCCACTGCACCTGTCTCTCAAGCTCAAGGTCCCAAGTTTGATCCCCAGTACCAAAAAAAAAACAAAACTAAAAATAAAGTCTGAATAGTATTCCACTGTGTATATGTGCCACTTTTTCTTTATGTATTCATCTATTAGACTGATTCCAGGGCTGGGGATTTAGCTCAGTGGTTCCGTCACCTGCCTCGCAAGTGCAATGACCCGGGTTCAATCCCCAGTACCACAGAAAAACCAAAAATGACTGATTCCATATCTCAGCTCTTGTGAATAAAGCTGTAATTAATACAGGATATCTCTCTAGCACACTGATTTCCTTTCTTTTGGCTGTATACCCAGCAGCAGAAGAACTGTTAGGTCATATGGTAAATGTATTTTTAATTTTTTGAGGACCTTCTATACTGTTTCCAGGAATGGTTGTACTAATTTACATTCCCACAAGCAGTGTGCAAGAGTTCCCTTTTCTTCACATCCTGACCAACATTTGTTATCTTTTATCTTTTGGGGGGGGTACTGGGGATCAAACTCGGGACCTTGCACTTGCCAGGCAGGTGGCATCCCTGGTGCAACATTCATCCTTAACATTCTTTATTGAAGAGACTGTCTTTTTCTCCATTGTGTGTTTTTGACATTTTTGTCAAAGTCCAGTTGTCCATAAATGTGTTTATTTATTTCTGGGCTCTCTATTCTGTTTCGTTGGTTTAGTGTCTGTTTTTATGCCAATATCATGCCGTTTTGATCACTGTAGTTTTGGAATAGATTTTTCACATCAGGTTGTGTGATGCCTCCAGATTTGTTCTTTTTGCATCAAGATTGTTTTGTCTATTAAAAGTCTTCCATGGTGTCAAGCAAATTTATGATTTTTTTTTCTATTTCTTTAAGGAATGTCATTGGTATTTTGATAAGGATTACATTGAATCTATGGATTACTTTGGGTAGTGTGGACATTTTAACAATACTAATTTAAACCATGAGCACAGCATATTTTTATTATTTATTTATATCTTCATGTTCTTTCACCAGTGTTTTGTAGTTTTCAATGTAGAGATCTTTTATCTTATTGGTTAAATTTATTATTGAGTATTTTACTTTTTTTTTCCCCCTGGTACCAGGGCTCAAACTCAAGACCTTGAACTTGCAAGGCAGGCATGGAGCCACTGAGCTAATTCCTGGCCCACGTATTTTACTATTTTATAGTTATTATAAATGGAATTTTTTCTTAACTTTTTTCTGATAATTCATGATAACTCCATAGAAGTGCTACTGATTTTTGTACCTGCATGTTTTATGTGCCCTACTAGACTGAAAGCTTTGAAATTTCACAGGAACTGACCCATCTCTGAATTAATTGCCTTTCCCAATAGGTAATTTTGTGCCCCATAATGACTGATCTGTCCAGAAATGTCTGTTTCTACCACAATAGGTTAATCTTCTTTCTTTCTTTCTTTCTTTCCTTCTTTCTTTCTTTCTTTTTTTTTGCCTTTTGAGATAGGGACTTGCTATGTATTTCAGGCTGGCCTTGAACTTACTATGTAGCCTAGGCTAGCCTCGAACTAATGATGATCCTCCTGCCTCAGCTTCCGAAGTGCTGTAATTTCAGGCCCACACCACTATCCCCAGTTTTAGGTTAGTCCTATTTGCCAGAGGGAGTCACTGAGGCCTGGGGGTGGGTTGAGAGCTTTGAAAAGGCCATCTCAATATCAGGGACAAATCTTAAAAATGTCCCTTGGTCACCCTCAGTATGTTTGTCATGTGGGTCCCCACAGCCATTTGACTTGGGGATATTTGGAGGTCTTTAAAAGGAACCTAGGGCTGGGAATTTAGCTCAGTGGTTCTGCTGCCAGCCTCGCCAACACAGGGTCCCAAGTTCGAGCCCCGGTATAAAATGAAATGAAATGAAATGAAATGAAATGAAAATAAATATACCTGTTGGGCTGGGGATTTAGCTCAGTGGTGACACACCTGCCTGGCAAGCACGAAGTCCTGAGGTTTGATCCCCGGTACCAAAAAAAAAAAAAAATTAAAAGGAACCAGTTAGGTCCATTGTACATTCTTTTTATTTTTTGTCTTTTTGAGGCAGAGTCTTGCTGTGTAGTCTAGGCTGGGCTTGAACTTGGGACTCTCCTCCTGCTTCAGCCTCCTGAATGCTGGGATTACAGAAGATGTGCATTACCACACCTGGCCCAATGTACATTCTTGCTTGTTTTTTCTTTCTGGTCTAGTTCTGCCAGCAATGAAAGGAGATCACCAATCCCTGCAGGTCAAGGGAAAGGATTTTCAGGTTCTTGGGGCCACAGTGGCACGAGAATACTATATCCTGGTAGAGGATGTGGAAGATCTGGACATACAGAAATGCCTTTCCTCCCCAGTGAGCCCCCCTCACTGAGCATAGGAATTTCATCCTCCTCACAAGGGACTGTTGGAGCACAGGGCGCATTACATTTTGAAATACATAGCCTGCAGGAGTCACTTTAAGAAGAGAGAGCAAGCCAGGCACAATGACACACACGTATATACCCAGCTACTCGGGAGGCTGAGGAAGGAGAATTGCAAGTTCAAGGCCAGCTCAGGAAACTTAGTGACCTCCCTGTCTCAAAATTAAAATTTTTTAAAGGGGTAGAGGGATCGATACCGGCTGCGTCAGTCGAGGAAAGCTTCTCAGAAGACTTGGTCTTGGGCAGTTCATGTTGAGGGCATTAATCTGTCCTCAAAACCATAAGAAGTCATGAGAAAGACACAGATTTAGTCTTAGAAGATTACTCTGATGAAGCTCCTTGGAAAAGTGGTTTTGTCAGGGAAAATACATGACATAAGCCTGTGCCAGAAAGTAGGAAAGAAGCCATTTTAAAAAGACACAGGAAGCTGGGGATTTAGCTCAGTGGTGCTGCCACCTGCCTCACAAGTGTAAGGTCCCAAGTTCAATCTCCAGTACCAAAAAAAAAAAAATGACATAGGAGCCCATCTGAAAGGATTCTCAATGGCCAAAGCTGGAGTGTGAGCATTAATAATAATGAGGTTATAACCCAAAGAATAAAATAAATATTAGTCCATAGTAATAGAAGTTACAGATAAATAAATGGGGATGAAGGGGTAATTCTTCCTTGCAGAAAACTTCCAATTAATAAATGTAGAAGGAACAAGGGAAACTGAAGATTATCATTGCCATAGTAATCCTGCAAGTGACATCTACTGAATCTTAAAATCAGTAGGTGAAAACTTAAGGGGAAATAAGACAGTTGCAAAACCTCAAAAGTATTGCCTTCCAAAATATATATTAATGACAACAGAAAAAATAGTAACTGCACAGTAGAGAACTCACAAGTAAACACCACATAGCCACATGATCAAGGTTAAAACATGACTGTAACAAGACATCTGGACCTGTGTACCCCCATATAGTGCACTGAGAAAGGCACCCTGGTGGTATTCATCCCAAACCATGATCTCAGGCTGATCAAAGAGAACTTCAAACCCAGGTTGGGGAACTTTTTCCAAAATGCTGATCAGTCCCTTCAAAAGTGCCCAGGTCATAGAAGAGGAAGAAAGATTCAAGAGACAGTCACGAATTGTAGAAGACTAAGCATACCTGGTAATAAGTGCAATGTGGGATCCTGAATTGGATCTGAGAACAGAACATCATTAGGACAACTGGTAAGATCTGAATAAATTCCATGGTTTCATCTTCTAAATGTGGAAGTGAGAACATGCTACTGTGTCTATTAAAGTATGTAAATAGACATAAAGTAATACATGTGCACACAGAAGAGGAAGTGGAAGAGTGTTGAGGAGAGCCTAGGAAACCAGGAAAAAGCTGTCTAGGAGGAAGGGATCACCCTCAAGAAGTGAACCTACAACCCACAGAATGGGGGACAATATTTGCAAATCATACATGTATCCAGAATATGTGAAGAATTCTTATAACTGGGTAATAAAGAAAACACCCCAATTAAAAATTGTCAAAAAAACTCAAGACAGTTCTCCAAGGGAGATAGACAGATAGCCAGTAAGCACACAAAGGGTGTTCAGTATCATGTCACCAGGGAAATACAAATTTAAACCACAGTGAAATACCATGTTACACTTAGAAAGTTGCCTCGAATCAGAAAACTGGATAAAAAGTGGCAAGAATGTAAAGTTAGAATTCTCATATACTGCTAGTGAGATTATGAGGCTGCAGCCTGGCAGTTCCTCTCTCTTAAATCTGGTTGTATGCAAAGTAAAAATGAGGCACAAAAGACCACCTATGCTGAGCACAGTGATGTTTGTCCTAATTGCTACTCTGGAAGTTGAGGCAGGAGGATCTCAAGTTCAAGCTTAGCCTGGACTACATAGCAAGACCTTGTCTCAGAAAAACAACAAAACAAACAAAAATTAAAGCTATACCTCAGCAGTAGAATGCTCCTGGTTTGGTTTTGTTTTGTTTTTTGGTACCAGGGATCAAACTCGGGACCTTGTGCTTGCAAGGCAGGCAGAGGAACCACTGAGCTAAATCCCCAGCCCCAGAATGCTCCTGGTTCGATCCCCAGTAACCCCTGCCCCCAAGAGACCACCTATTATATCATTCCCTTCATATAAAATATGAACTAGAGAAAGAAATTTATATAGAGAGAAAATAGTGGCTGCCTAGGGCTAGGCAGAGGGGGTGTTGCTAAAGGGAGGGGCAATAAAGGTAAATAAAAATGTTCTAAAATTGACTGATGCTGATTGCACATATCTCTGAATATACTAAAAACCACTGAACTGGACACTAAGTAGGTGAACTCTATGCCATGTGGGTTGTGATTCAAAACTTGAAAAAAGCATGGGGGAAGTGATTACCAGAGGCACTTACACATGGGAAGGCAGTGAAGACTGAAAAGCACTGTTTAGATCTAGGCTTGTGGTTAACGCTAAGTTGGATGGGGCTGAGGAAGGAATGAGAAGGTAGCTTTTTTTTTCTTTCTGAGAAGTTTGGCTTTGAAGGACTGTCTGGAGAAATGTCAAGAGAAGATCATTTTGTTTGTTTGTTTGTTTGTTTTTGAGACAGGGTCTTGCTATGTAGTTCAGGTGGGCCTTGACCTCACTATGCAGTCCAGGCTGGCCTCAAACTTGCTGCAATCCTCCTGCCTCAGCCTCCCAAATGCTGGGATTACACTTGTATGCTAACACACCTGGTGAGAAGATTGTTTTTGTTTTTGTTTTTTTCTGGTACTGGGGATCAAACTCAGGACCTTGAGCTTGCCAGGCAGACACCGGCACCACTGAGCTAAATCTCCTGAGAGAAGATTGTTGTTTTTGTTTTGCTACGGGGAAAGAACTCAGGACCTTGGGAAAGAACTCAGGACCTTGCGCTTGCGCTTGCGGTGCCACTGAGCTAAATCCCTGGTCCAGAAGATTGTTTTTTTAAAATGAAAGATAGGCATGGGCATGGTGGTGCACACCAGTAATCTCAGCACTCTGTGCATTCCAGGTTAGCCTGGGCTACAAAGCAAGAGACCCTGTTCAAAAAAAAAAAAATTTTTTTTTTAAAAATGAAAGATGCCCAAGAAAAACGAGAGAGAAAGAAAGAAAGAGAAAAAGAAAGAAAGAAAGAATAGCTAGATGCCTGAGAAATTTTAAAGATGAATGAGAGGGGGCTGGAGGCATAGCTCACTAACACCATGCCTTCCTGGCAAGCGCAAGGTCCTGAGGTCAATCCCCGGTACTGGGAAAAAAAAAAAGATGAATGAAAGGGCTAGAGTCTAGCCCAGTGGCAAAGCACATGCTTAGTGTGTTTGATCCCCAGAACACACACACGAAAAAAAGCCCAGTGTGATAGCCCACACCCACTCAGGAAGCTGAAGCAAAAGGATGGCAAGTTTGAGGCCAGTTTGGACAACTTAGTGAGACTTCCTCTCATAGAGTGGAAAGGGCTGGGCCGAGCTCCTCAGGAGTGCTAGGCCTCGGGCTCAGTTCCCAGCACTGGAGGGGTGGGAATGGGAAAGGCCCTTTAGAAGGTCAGTAGCAAAGACAGAAATGGGTTCTGGCTGGGGCAGGGAGACTGACCTGGGCTGAGGAGAGGCCGCCAAGGAGATGAGCTGGGAGGATTCGGAGGTGGCTGGGAAGTGGTGGCAGGAGATCTTAGGGGATTTCCCTCTGCTGGCTTTAACCTTTGGGGAGAACGGGAGGCTAGGAAATACCATAGGCCAGAAGTTTAAGGAGAGCAGAGAGGGAACAATTCATCAGTCCTGGCCGTGAGAGCAACCCCAACAGTGAGCCTCAGGGCGAAGCCTGGCAGGGCTGTCATGTGGCTGGGATGGCTTTCCTTTGGTAGGGGCGGAGCGAGTAGGGACTAGTGTAACAGAAGCCTGGGGACGTGGGCCCTTCCCATTCCCGTTTCCTGTGGAAAGGAGCATTGACCTAGAATGCTCCAATCGAGGGATCGCATCCAGTGCAGTGGCCACTAGCTACACGTGGCCATCTAAAATTACATGCCAAGCTCAGTTCTTGGGTCGGACGAGCCATATTTCAAGTACCCAGTAGCCACATGGGACTAGTAGCTGCTACAGCAGACAGCACAAGCAAAAACTCATCACAGAAGCTCTGTGGCAGCACAGCCCTAGAAAGGTGATGCTCTGACTTCTTGATCTGAGGAGCCCTCTGTACTCAAACATCAAGACCCTGAAGAGCTTTTGTTTACGATATGTGTGTTCATGGTGGGGGTGCTGGGGATTGAACCCAGGGCCTCATGCATGCTAGGCAAGCACTCTGCTGCTGAGCCAATCCCCAACCTTCTCTGTTTTTATTTTGAGACAGGCTCTCTTTGAGTTGCCCAGACTAGCCTCGAACTTGCAATCTTCCTGCCTTGGTCTCCTGAGCAGCTGGAATTACAGACACATAACACCATTCCTGGCTCTCCATGTTCTACCTATTTGTATTTACTGTAGTATAAATAGGAACTGAGGGTTTTAAATGTTTATTTCATTCGTTTTGAAAAACAATAAATCCATTACATGTTAACTTATTTTATGGAAAATAATTATGTAGGGCCGGGGATTTATCTCAGCGGTTTCGCCTCGTGCTGCACAAGCACAAGGACCTGAGTTTGATCCCCAGTACCAAAAAGAAAGAAAAGAAAATAATTATGTATTTTCTAAGACAAAAAAGTCGCTGTTCTTTTAAGACAGGGTCTTACTGTGTAGCCCAGGCTGATCTTGAACTCACTATGGACTCCAGGTTGGCCTCAAACTCATGTCAATCCTCCTGCCTCAGCCTTCTGAGCACTGGGATTACAGGTGTGCGTCACCACACCTAGCATTGTTCTGCTTTTTTTTTTTTAAGCAAAACATTTATTGATACATTTTAGATGTACATTATGATCACATTCATCATAGAGAAGTTGTACTTGTACATGATATATCTTCTTTTTTCCCATTCCTCCCTCCCTTCAACTCCTCTTCCCCTCATTATTTATAAAAGCTTTATTTCCATTTTTTCTTTCTATCTTTTTTTCTTGTCCCTTCTTTCCTTTCCCCCTCCCCCTCCCTTGTTCTCCTTCTCATTTGAACATTTTCTTGAACATTTCCCAATATCTATTGTGAATTTTGGTACTTTTTTCCACTTTTGGTTTCTCACACCAGTGAAACAATGCAGTATTAACACATAATGTATCCGATTTATTTCACTTAAAAGTATGGTCTCAAGGTGCATCCATTTAGCTATAAATGTCTCAAGGTTATCCTTTATGGGGCAGAGTAGTACAGTACTTGATTAGTAGTACAGTACTTGATTGTATAAAAAAATCCCCATATCTTTATCCATTCATCAGTTGATGGACATTCTGGCTGTTTTCAAGATTTAGCTATTATAAATTGTATCACTGTAAACATGGGTGTGCATATATCACTGTGATATGATGCCTTTAATTCTTTCAGGAAGATACTAAGGAGGGGAATAGCTAGGTCAAATGGAACCTCTAGTTTTAGCTTTTTGAGAAATCTCCACACCGATTTCCACATTGGTTGCACCAGTCTACACTCCCATCAGCAGTGTAGAGGGTTCCTTTTCCCCTACAGCCCCTCCAGCATTTGTTACTGATTGAATTCTTGATAACAGCCATTCTTTCTAGAGTGAGATGGAATCTTTTGTTTTAATTTGCATCTCTCGAATGACCAATGATGTTGAACATTCTTTCATGTATTTATATGCCATTTCTACTTCATCTGAGAAGTGTCTGTTCATTTCAGATGCCCATTTTTGGATTGGGTCTTTAAATTTGGGGGGTCTGATATTTTATTTTTTTATATATTCTTTTTTTTTGGTACTGGGGATCGAACTCAGGACCTTGCACTTTCGAGGCAGGTGGCAGAACCACTTAGCTAAATCCCCGACCCTATATATTCTAGATATTAGTTCTTTGTCTGAGGAACAGCTGGAAAAATCTTTTTCCCATACTGTGGATTGTCTCTTCACTCTGTTGGTGGTTTCTTTTGCTGTGCAAAGCTTTTTAATAAGATGAGGTCCCAGTTGTTGATTCTTCATTGTATTTGCTGTGCAATCAGTTCATAAAGTCTTTGCCTACATCAGTGTCTTTAAAAGTCCTATCTATTCTATCTTCCAGCATATTTAGTGTTTCTGTTTTAATATTTAGATCTTTTGGGCCGGGAATTTAGCTCAGTGGTTCCGCTGCCTGCCTTGAAAGCGCAAGGACAGGAATTCGATCCCCAGTACCAAAAATATATATATATTTAGATCTTTTTCCATTTTGATTTGAGTTTAGTGCATGGTGAAAGATATGGGTCTAGTTTTAATCTTCAGCAAGTGGAAATCCAGTTTTCCCAGCAACATTTATTAAAGAGGCTTTCTTCCAGTGAAGGTGTTTGGCTCCTTTGTCAAAGATTAGGTGGCTAAGTGTACTTAGAGTTGTTTCTGCATCTTCTAATCTGTTCTGTTGATCCTGGGGTCTCTTTTTTTGCCAGTACCATGCTGTTTTTACCACAGTAGCTTTGTAATATAATTTTAAGTCAGGGATTGTGATACCCACTGCCTTGCCTTTGTTGCCCAGCATTGCTTTTGCTATTCTAGGTCTCTTCTGGTTCCAAATGAATTTTAGGAATGTTTTCTCTAAATCTGTGAAATATACTATTGGTATTTTGATTGGGATTACATTAAATCTGTTAACAGTTTTGGAAAGTATGGCCATTTTCATTATATAGGTTGTTCCTACCCAAGAACAAGGAATATCGTTCCATTTTCTGATATCCTCTTTGATCTCCTTTTTCAGACTACTCTAGTTTTCCATATAAAGATCTTTTACTTCCTTCATTAGATTGATTCCTAGGTATTTCATTGTTCTTCATTTTTGTAAATGTCTTGTGTCTGCCTTAGTAGAAGACAGTGGGGTTCTCATATTTGCTCCTTGATTTAGTCTGTTATGATCTCACACAATATAGTCTCATATGCTCATGAGAGAATGAGAGTAATAAAGGCAGACAGTGTTTTGACCTTACGGACTCCTTAAGGTCACTCTTTGAGAACCACCATTCTAGAACAGTCTCTACTTGCTGCAAAGCACTTGTTCCAGAGAGACTGAGTGATTTGCCTGAAGTCACATAGCAAGTAAGTACATTGCAGCGTTAGGCTACACTCCAAGATGGGACTGTGGCTTCTGGCCTGAGGCTGGGACTGTGGCTTCTGGCCTGAAGCTTGTCCCATTCCCTTGGCTGGTCTAGGATGGACTGGCCTTTTGGGAGTGAGGCCTAGGCTGCTAGTTGCAGAGCCCCTGGTGTGTGGTCCTATAAATAAACCCATTGTGTCTGAATCCCTGGCCCCTACCCACAGTAACTGCTATTTTTGTTGTCGCTTGTGCTGCAGACAGGGAAGAGGAGGCCTGGAGGGAGCAGGGGTGAGGAAGGTTGAAATCTGGGAGCCTTTGGGTTGATCACTGCACTGCCCTTCCTCCTGCCCCGCCTGGAAGGGCAGGGCCTGATTCTGTTCCAGTTCATTCTGAAGCCTCTACCCCATGGTGTGGAGGTTCTGGGAGTGCCTGCGAAGGGCTTGTTGCAGGGGATACAGTGGCACCTTCTCCCAGGACGGATGCCTCAGGATGGCTGCTACATCTCCTTGGGTGCCAGTTGTCAGGAGGAGAGAAGGGAATTCCTGTGTACCCCCTTTCCCTATTGGGAAGGAGACCAGTTGGAATTCCTAGGGCTGAAAGACGCTTTAACCAGGGATTAAGTGACCACTCTGATCGGAGTGCCCTGAGAGCCAGTCCTCAGTCCTCACCTCACCCCCCACCCCACGGCAGCACAGAGTTGTCCTGGCTGGGAAGGGGCTGTGCGATGTGGGCAAGAGGTTGCTGTTTACAAGTGGACTCTTGGGTGTGACTGGCTGGGACCATGAAAGGGATTCCAGGAGACAGCTGGGAGGAGCGCAGAGGGGACCAGTTGATGTTAGGGTGACTCTGTTATTCCGGTGCACTTCCCCATGTCCACCTCTTGCAGCTGCCCATCCCTCCCTCTGGCCCCTGCCACTCTCCCTGGAGAATTCTGGAGGGGACAGCTGGGGAGTGAGGGGTTCCTCAGACCAGAAGGCCTTGATGGGGGGCTGGGGCACCAGGGCTTAAGACCAGGCTCTTTGCCACCTCTGTGGCCGCTGCTCCCAGGCTGGACTCTGAGTTCAAGGAGGGGCTTTGTCTGTGCCCTGGGTGGAGGGGGTTGGCAACTGCAGGATCTGTCCTTTCTTCCACTGACTTAAAGGCCAGAATGGCCAGATCTCTTTTGAGGCCCTAAATGTTCCTGTCTCTTCCTGGCTTTAAAGGGGGAGGCAGGGCTGGGGCTGGGGGTGTAGCTCAGGGGCAAATCCCCAATACACCAAAAAGGGGGCAAGGAATGAAGCAGGGCCCTATGTGACTAAGCCAGAGATAGCAGTCACCCAGATCCACTTGGCAATGTCCCCAGGTTAACACCCAGAGACTCCTGAGCAGCAGTTTTCCTTTCCCTGTCCCTAGCTGCCCAACACCCAACACCTCTCCCACCCCACCCCGCCCTCTAAAGAGAGCAGCCCAAGAGCACTCTATCTTCCTCCCTCCCCTTGCCTCTCTACCCTCAGCTCTGAAGTCTCCCTCTGAATCAGGCCTCTGTGTGTAGGGAGGGGCCTCCTACTTGAAGTTTTGGCAGGAAAAGCTCCCAGCTCAAGTTTGACTTCCCAACCCTTGCAGCCTGGACTCATCATGTGTTCCAGACCCACATCCTGGGTGCATCGTGGGACTACATGGAGGAAGGTTTGAAAGCAGGGCCATCCTGACAGACTTGTCAGGGTCTCCCAGACTCCGCTCCGGGTAGGGGTGAGCGCAGAGCTGTGCATGCTAGGTCATGGATCCTGAGGGAGGAGGGGGTGATTTGTTCCCAGGGGAACACTGACATGGACAACCACAGGAAAACTGACTTAGGCTGGCCCTTTCTCCCAAGATATAGACAAAAGACCCAGATTTCCAAGGGCCAAGTTCCTGGTTAGGCTCTGGTTTAGAGCTAGAGGTCATTTCGTGTCTCTGCATCCTGGTATTCCCTGGAAGAGGGTAAAAACACAAGTTTCTTTGAAAAACTTACTTTCTTTCTTTCTTTCGTTTTCTTCCTTCCTTCCTTCCTTTCTTCCCTCTGTCCCTCCTTCCTTCCATCTTTCCTTCCTCCCTTTCTGTCTCTTGGAGTCTCTAATTTGCCCTGGCTGGTCACAAACTCACCATCCTCCTGCCTCAGCCTCCTGCTTAGCTAGGATTACAGGTTTATGCAGCTGTCCATGGGTTTTATTAGAAATCTGAAACTCAGACTCTGAATCCCGCTCATAGAAGTGCACTCCTCCCAGTACAAGGTTTAAATTTGAGTCTGTCTTTGGTGACTCCTCACTGGTCTAGGCTGCAGCCTCCTGCCTCTGCTTATGGGAGCCCTGCAGACATGGAGAAGGCCCTCCGTCCTGAGTAGGCCCAGAGTATGGCACAAAGGCAAAAAGGGTTCTTCCACAGGGGGCTGAGTCACAGCCTTCCTTCATCCAGCATTTCCGGAGCCTCTGCTCGGCTCCAGCTGCGGCTTACAGAGCTGTGCCTGACATTGATGTCACCCTCAGGAGGGTCTCCCACAGATCACAGCAGGACCTGGCTGCCCTGCTCTGCAGTCTGTAGGGGTTCAGATTTGGAGGGTGGCAGTGGTTGGCTTGTGTCTCCGACCTCCTTAGGATGTAAAACAGCATGCACATGCACAAAGTCCATAGCCAGTCCTCATAGTATGGCCTCGCTCCTGACCTGGGGTGTTTTTTAAATTGTTTTAGAGAAGATACTGTACTAAACCACCTTCATCCTTTGCTTACATTTTGTCTTTGCATGAAGAACACAAAACCCTAGCTTTCGCTTTATCCTTCTCTGGATCCTAGACACTGCCCTATTTATCCTGTTCCCTTCCTTAGCCTTCCTTAGCCTTCCCAGCTTTCTCACCCTTCACAGTGCACACATGCACACACCAGGCCCTGGAGAAATAATGGTGCAAGGCTGGGGGGAAAGCTACTGATCACTGGGGCCAGGCCTCTCCTGGGACCATGGGAGTTCCAGCTGGAGCAGGAGGGAGCTGTGTAGGGACCAGAGTTGAGGCGTTAGGGTGAAACTAGTCAGATGGTGGAGGTAACCTAAGGCCTTTTATTAACTTAACTCCTGTTTGTGTCTGGAAAGGAGAATATTTCTTCAATTTCTTTTCCTTTTATTCCAGGCCTATACATTTCTAAATATATCAAACATGATAGCGTCATGAACAAACTAAGTTATACTCAATACATTTGTAATGCTGTTAAAACAACAAAGGATTGCTGGGCATAGAAGCATGGTGGCGTGGTCACGCATACTGTAATCCCAGCACTTGGGAGGCTGAAGCAGGAGGATCGCCACTTTAGGGGCCAACCTGGACTACATAGCAAGACCCTGTCTCCAAAAAAAAAAAAAAAATCAAAGATTTTAAGATGGGTGTAGTGGGCCAGGAATTTAGCTCAGTGGTGCCGCTGCCTGCCTCACAAGCACAAGGTCCCAAGTTCAATCCCTGGTACCAAAAAAAAAAAAAAAAAGGATGGGTGTAATGACACACACCTGAAATCCTAGCTCTCAGGAGGGTGAGTCAGGAAGATTGCCAGGAGTTCAGGGCCAGCCTGAACTACATAGCAAGACCTAGCTCAAAAAAAAAAAGAAAAACAAAAGAACAAAGGATTTTAGATTGTTGTGGAGTGTTAAAAATAAGTATCACACAGTTTTTTCTTTTCTGTGTTTTCAGAAGCCCCTTTCCCACTGTGGTACACACACACACACACACACACACACACTCAGAAGAAAAAGTTTTCTCCTCTTTGCCTGTGACTCTGGCCTCAAAGCCTCCAGCCGATTCCTTTCTCAGGTAAAGACAGCACAGGCACTAGGGGAGGTACAGGAGGCCTCCGGGGGCAAGGCCAGGCCAGCAGCACCTGAGGGATGACTCTGAGTCTACTCTCTCATTTCGTCCTCCACTTACCCTTTGGACCAAGTATTCTTACCCTATTTTACAAGCAGAAAAAAGAGAGATTCTCAGGCTGGGGATTTAGCTCAGTGGGTCCACCGCCTGCCTCGAAAGCGCAAGGACCCGAGTTCAATCCTTGATAACAAAAAAAAAAAGAGAGAGAGAGAGATGTTCTCTAGAGTCAGGATTTTAAGTCAGATTCATTAACTCCAAAGCTCTAGGAATCTGTACACCAGGTTCTGTCTACTGGGGCCCTGGGTCTGTGTGATGCTTACGTGTTAGTTGTTCCATGGAGCTGATGGTGCACCTTGATTATTTGGGGGCACTTTTGTTGCTGTTGTTCTTGTTGTTTTGCTTGTTGTTTGTCTTCATAGGTTATTTATTGTTTTGTTGTGTTGTGTTTTGTTATGATGCTGGAGATCAAACCCAGGACTTTGCACATGCTAGGCAAGCACTGTACCACTGAGCTACACCCCATTTCAACTAGGATGTCTGTCCAGTGTCCAGTGTGCACCAGCTGTATGATTTGGGCAATAGCCTTTGCCTCCAGAGCCTGCTTCCTCTTTAGGCCAGTGCCCTCCTCCCAAGTCATTAGGAGAATCAGGTCCAGTGATGCAGAAGAAAGTTCCAGCCCTATGCAGCACACAGAATACACTAAGTATATGCCAGCGTGACTTCCTGTTCCCCAGTTTCCTCATCTGAAACATAGGACTGGATTATAGCATTTCCCTCCCTCTGTGGTCATGAGGGTTCAAGAAGGCAGCATGTGTTTGGAAGGCGGTGAAGCACCAAGTGTGACCGTTAGACTCACCTGTATAATGGCTCTTTCCTCTGCCCTGAGTGCTCTTCCTACCTGGATCTCACCTAGACTTCTCTTTGCTCTCTGCCTGGTCGCCATCTCTCAGTGCCTTGTCATGCCCAGTGTTGTTTATCATCTGCCCTCAGCCAGGAAAGTGGCAGCTTCATAAAGGCAGGGCTTTGGGGCTTGTCCTTCCCCATGCCCAGCGCCTGGCACACAGCAGAAGCAGAACAGATGCTTGAGGAGTACATGGCTGACATCATCTCCCTGTTTCTCCACAGGCAAGGTGACCATTCCGGCTGCTAGAGTGAGCATCCCAGTCTGAGTAGGGGACTGAGACAGGTGAGGGGCTCTACGGTTTGTGCATGCTGATGACAGAGAGAGGGGGTGCGTGGGAGAGGCATCCTTGGGCCCTACTGTGGAGAACAGGAGCATGGTTCAGGTACCAGAGATGAGCTGCCAGGTCCCCCCTGTGTGGTCCTAAAGCTCTAAGCCACTTTGTTGAGGCTTCAGGGGGGCAAGGAAGAGGCAGTGGAGTAGTCAGGGGTGCGTGGGTTGTCCAGCCTTTTACAATAAGGGTTTCCCTTTTGCTGGAAACCTCTGCAGTATTTGTACAGAAGGAAGTGACCACTTTGCTCTAGCAGAGAAGTGGGAACTCAAATAGAAGATAAAGACATATCAGTTGCAGAAAGTAACAATGGCACGCATCTGGTGGGGCAGAAGGATGGCAAGCGCAATGCAGTGAGGACCCCACTGTGTCTATGTGATCAGTGACAGACTAGTCACTTTCTCATTGGTCTGGCTCCTACATGCCAGGAATACACCAAGAGTGTGGGTCTGCACAGGGAAATGAGTACAATGTCCCTGTCCTTGGGGGTGGGCAGCCTGATGGAGGAGACCATTACAGAACTGCAGGAGAGCTGGAGTGTGGGCCCTGAGGAGTGAACAGGAAGGGAGGGTGGTGCCAGTGGCCCCTGAAGAGAGGCCAGTGTGAACAAGAAGGCTGGCACGCAGGGACCTCGATGGTGGTGTGCCCCCCGTCCCGCACCCGTCCGGGTGTCTAGGACAGCTGAAGCTAGAAGAGGGGAGTGTTGGAAGCACACAGGACACAGCCCACTGTCCAGTGTGGGAGGAGGAGATAAGAGCCAGGGAGAGGGGCAAGTGAAATGAGAGCCAGCACTGGGGTGGGCCCTGTGCCTTTGCAGCGTCACAGTGACACTCTGCAGCCTACTTCTCAGGGTGTTGCCCACAGGTGTTCACGTGTGACTCACAGTGACCTGTCAGGAAAGAAGGTCCATTTTCAGAATTGGGAAGCCAGCAGTCAGTTAGTTGACCAAGTGAGTGAACAAGCTAAGCAAGCTTTCACGTGTTTCCCAGCTCCCCCTGCAGAGCCAGTGAGAGCCTTTTGGCTCTGAAGCTAGGATTTGTCTGCGGGCCATTGCCTTACGCATGCCTGCCCCAGGCAAGGGACCACTGACCTTCAGGACAAAATCCTAGTCATCTTGCTACCTTAGATCGCTATTATTGTTACTAGTAGGAATCACGGTCATGTGTTTTTGAATAGGGTGTTTTGTTTTGCTTTGCAGTGCTGGGGATTGAACCCAGGGCCTTTGTGCTGAGCTACATCTGCAGACTTTTCTCTTTTTTTGATTCAGTGTCTCACTAAGTTACTAAGTTGCCCAGGCTGAGCTTGAATTTGCAGTCTTCCTTCCCCAGCCTCCCAGAATGCTGGGATTACAGGAGGGTTTGTTTTTTTGGTTTTTGTTTTCAAATCCCTTTTACAGATCTAATTTTTGTTTGCCAGCACTGAATGAGACTAGGAGATACTGGCGTTATTTCGTAAATGGGGACAGTGCAAACATGTACTAAAAAAAGTTTTAAATTAAAAAAAAAAATAATAGTTTTTCATGTATTTCTAGTCTGGTCACCTCAAGAACACAGATACATATGTTCTTGCGTACATAATAATACAAGTATAGGGCCAGGTATTTAACTCAGTGGTTCCACCACCTGCCTCACAAGCGCAAAGTCCCAAGTTTGGTCCCTGGTACCCCCCCAAAAAATTAATAATAATAATAATAATACAGGTGTAGATATGTCTTGCAAGTTGCACTTAGCAACCAAACATACTTCTCTCTAAACAAGGTATATCATGATGTTTTTTAAAAACTGAGTAATCATTTGTACCATACCATTTTTACTGCCTTTAACACTCTCCATTTTATGACTATGTACACTTTTCCTAAAGATTATTTTCCCTAGACACCCAGTGGAGCGGATTCAGACAGAATAGGATATTATGACTACCTTCTGTTTGCATGTAGTCTTTTCTTACCTGTAAAGATGAAAAGGCATGTCCTAGTCAGAGAAAATATAAATGTTTTCTATATAAAACCCTATACAAAAATGTAATTGTAAAATAAAAATGTTGCACTTTGAAAAAAAAGTTGGGGAGTTAGATCCCTGGTACCAAACAAAAAAAAAGTTGGGGCCACTGCAGCACAGGGAGGGTGATTTGCTGGCCAATTTCAGGCTGACCCCTGCAGAGTTCAGGGTCTAGCTGCCCTGTGACAGGGCGTGTGCAAATGTGGGGGTTTATAAATGAACAGGCTCTGTTCCCACCATGGGAAGAGTGAGCCAGAGACTGAGTCCAGCCCTGAGTGTTACAGTGTCCGTGGCCCATGATCACACCAGTCTAAACTCTGAGCACACTGAAGAGCCTCGTCTCTGTCCTCTCTCCTCCTCTGCCCTGGCGTAGCCTGTTGGGACTTCTCTCTTTCAGTCCCAGGACCTGATGGCAGAGGCCATGGACCAGACACCTGGGGGTCCTGGATACCCAGTGCCGGGAGAAGGTGCTGATGGCAGCATGGAGCCTGGGAGCTGCCAGGAGCTTCTGCATCGACTGCGGGAGCTGGAGGTGTGTGTGGCAGGACGCAGGGCTTTGGGTGGGGGTGGGCCATCCTCCCAGCCCCTCGGCTAGGAGGAGACTGAGCATTCCTTTAGCACAGCTCTTCCAGGAAGCCTTCTGCTTGCTCTTAGCCCTCTAGACTGAGGACAAGAAGCATGCACAGGGTATGCTGTCCTAACCCTAAATAGCTCTCTTCTCCCCTTCATGCTCTTACTGACTCTAGGGAAGAGGTGGTAACAGAGGCCACAGGAGGAAGGGGTTAGATGACCTAGGGCCCAGGCATTGAAGGACAAGGCAGGGATTGTCAAACAAAAGCCCTTTGCCACATTCTTAAGACCCTGTCCTCAGCCAGGTGTGGTGGCACCTACCTGTAATCTCAGCACTTGGGAGGCTGAGGCAGGATGATTGCCATGAGTTTGAAGCCAGCCTGGACTACACAGTGAGACCCTGTCTCAAAAAACTAAAAAAAAAAAAAAAAAAAAAACCCAAAAAACACTTAAAGAAAAAAAGACTGTCTTCTCTCCAGCTTCCTGTGCCCAAGGAAAAAAATAAAGGTGCTTTTTGGTGCCTCCCATTGGTGTCCTCCCGGCCACTGTGTCTCTCCAGCCCCCAGCCTCACTGCCTGAGGTTGAGGTTTATAGGAAACCTGTTCATCTCAGCTCTGCACTCGGACTGCCCTTGGTCCCTGTCTGCAGATGGCCTCTGACGGGCTGTAGTGAATAGACTCCTTGCCTCCTCTTCCCCAGAAGGAATTTGCCCTGGAGGAAGAATGGTCCCAAAGCCTTCCTCTTACCCTCATCCTCCTTCACCCCCGCAGGCAGAGAACTCGGCACTTGCCCAGGCCAATGAGAACCAGAGGGAGACTTACGAGCGCTGTCTGGACGAGGTCTGTGGGGTCTGTAGCAGGACTGCACAAGGGAGGGGAGGGGGACATTGCTTGTCAGCTTAGCCTTTGACTTTCTGTCCCCAGGTTGCCAACCACGTGGTGCAGGCACTGCTGAACCAGAAGGTGAGTGGCCACAGGAGACGCTGTCACCCTAAACCCAGCCACCCTGGGGAGAGGCCCTGGGTACAGTCAGGAAGGCCCTTCCTGAGGACCCCACCGAGGAAGTAAACCGTGCAGCAAACAGAAAACGTGCCATCCCTGTGCTCATTTCCCTCTCCCTCTCCCTGCCCTCCTCCCCTTCTCTTCCTCACCTCCCGGGGGACGGCACAGGACCTGCGGGAAGAGTGCATCAAGCTGAAAAAGAGAGTGTTTGACCTGGAACGGCAGAACCAGATGCTGAGTGCCCTGTTCCAGCAGAAACTCCAGCTCACGGCGGCGGGCTCCCTGCCCCAGGTAGGCACACACTCTTCTTCCTCCCTCAGTGCGCTTCCTGGCCCCCGGGTCATCACACTCTGCCTGCCTCAGGAAGGAGGCCGTCAGCTGCACCCCCTCCGTGCTGCGGGGCTGTGGCCATGCCGGGAAGGCCTGCCCAGCCTCATAGGGTTGCACTTTACTTGGGTTGAAGAAGACGTGAGTCCTCACAAATGTGGCTGTTCCGTCACCTCCCAGGTGGCCACCCAGCTGGATAGCATCCTTTGTTGTTGACAGAGCTTTCAAGTGCTCCTGCCCTGTGTGGGGCAATGGATGGAGGCTGCAAATGCAATTATTTCAGGCTCCCAAGAGCCTCTTTGGCCACTGCCATGGCCTCTTCCTGGCCAGGGCCAGGGGTGGGGCCTTGCACACAGCAGCCCAGGGCTTGGTGTCACAGAAAGATCAAGAAAGATGCTTCATCCCCATAACTCTGTGGGCACAGAGACCCACACACACCCACCAAGGGCACACATGCGTGTTCACAGATGCATGTCTCTGCTGCTAGCCCTGACACACACCTTCCCCAGGAGCAGCAGGAGGCTCCTGGGACTGAGGTAAGATGTCACTTGAGGATACTCTGTCAGGACTCCCAAAGACGGGGTGAGGCACAGGGGTGGGAGGATCAGAAGCAGTTCTGGGTGGCCAAAGGGAACAGCAAGCTGGGGTCAGCAGGCCCCTCCTCCCATTTTGACAAGAAGAAAAGCGCTTTCTGTGGGAGGAGAGGTGTTGGCTCTCTGTCTGAATTTGTGTCTGTTGGATGCAAACCAGGCAGCTCTTGGCCCACAAGCCCTGAGCAGAGAATCCCTCTGCTCACTGGGAGGCATGACCCTTGCAGAGGAGCCCCTCTTACCCAGACAGTGCAAACTGGGTCCCAGTTGGTAGTGTACATAGCAGACACCTCTCTTCTTGCTGGAGGGTCACATGGGATCCTCTGAGGCCTAGGCACACCATTCCAGCTCACCATTTCTCAGTGACTACTGGTGACAGAGGAGAGAGCAGCCTTAAGTCATTTATTTTTTTACCTAAATGAATTTTGGGATGCCTTGGTATTTGGGACCACAGATTTACCTTCCCCAGGAGTAACATGATGTAATGGAAAGAGCATGAGTCTTGGCCTCAGATAAACTAGGGTTAGAGTGCTGGCTTAGCCACTTCTTAGCTAAGTGCAGCCTTGGGTGAATTGCCTAACTTTACAAACTATAGGGTTGTGGTTTTCTTATAAATGGAGAAAAAATACTTATATTGCAGATTGTTGTAAGGATTAAATCAGATAATATATAGGTTCAGCCGTCATAGTCAATAAATGGCAGCGATTTATCATTATTAATGTGGTTCCCAATCTGTGCCATGCTGGGATGAAAGCTCCTTGAGTAAATGCTAATTCTTATTGTAAGCAGTGCCTTTGCCAACATGTGTGGAATTGGACTGAATTGCAGGGCCCTTGGGGCTGTGGTTTGTGCAGGTTGACCTAATGCTGGGAGGCTGGGACTGCTGAGAGCCACGTCTACCGACAGCCATGCCACAGAGCCACATGCGACAGTGCTGTCTGTCCAGGCGCTGGGGAAACAAGCCCTCGGGTTCCTGTAAGGAGATGACAGTGATTCCCTTTGGAAAGAACTGCATAGGCAAGGCTCCATGGGCAGGGAAGCCTAAGGAGCACCAAGCTGTTTGGCTTGGCTTGGTGGGATCAAGAGATCCATGATCACTGTCCAGTGAGTGACAAAAGCTGAAGACGGCACCAAGAGGAAGAATTGGTACTGGCAAGAGAGAACCTGAAGGCCAGGCTTTAGGTTTCACAGAGAAATCCAGAGTTATTTATGGGGGCGATGGCAGGGTTGGAAGCTTTTGAGCACAGAGGTGCTTTAGAAAAAAGGAAAGGGGGCTAGGGCTGTAGCTCAGTGGTAGAGTGCCTACTGTGTGTGAGGCACTGGGTTCAAACTCCAGTACAACAGAAAGCAAAAGAAAAAGATGCTTTAGGCTGCCTCGTGTGTGGAAGGTGGAAAGGCCCCCAAAGCAGGTCAAGGCGATCGACAAGAATGCCAAGCAGCGTCTAGGACATTTCTTTCTTTCTTTCTTTCTTTCTTTTTTTTGGTACCGGGGATGGAACTCGGGTCCTTGCGCTTGCACAGCAGGCAGCGAAACCACTGAGCCAAATCCCCGGCCCAAGCAGCATCTAGACCAGAAGCAGGCATGCTCATGTAGAAGGAGCTGGCTACAGATGGCCAGAGGTGAGGCCAAGAGACACTGCAGAGACAGGTTTATAGTTGTGGTGAGTGAGGGCAAGGGAACGAGTAAAGTGATAATACTGGGAGAAGGAAATCACTTTCTCAACAACCAGAAATTGCCTGTGATTAAACCCTACTTTTACACTCCTCAGAGTAGACCTTTCACATGAGACCGGTTTGGGGAGGCCAAAATGATGGCTGTCCGCCATCTCTTCCCTAAGACCCTCTGGACATCAGTCTCAGGCTTCCTTGGATCACAGGCGGTCAGGACAGAAAGGGACCTTCATGGTGGTCCCCTTTGTAGTAGGACAGGAGGCCTTTCAGTAAACAAAGTGGTGCTGGAGCCAAGGAGGTGCCCCACATTACAGCTGCACTGCCCACGGCCCCAGGGTCCTCCCTTCCTCAGTCCGGTCCCTCCTCAACACTCTGGGCTTGTGCTGTGGTCTCCTGAGGCTCTTCTTTCTCACCAGCATGTGGAGTAGTTGCAAGAGCCAAACCATGGGGCAGAAGACATTCCTGGAGGGCACACCTGGGCGGGATGGCCTGGCTTCACGAGGGGCCAGACAGCAACCCCACTAACTCTCCTTTTCCTCTGCAGCTCCCGCTCACTCCACTCCAGCCGCCCTCAGAGCCACCGGCCTCCCCCTCCCTGGGTACCGCTGAGGGACCGTCCACCTCACTGCCTCTGGGGCACTGTGCTGGGCAGAGAGAGGTAGGAGGGCTGGGCACAGTGCTCTGCGGCCTTGCTGGCCAGGGGCCAGTCAGCTGGTGCTCCAGTGCTGGTTCCTGTTGAGCCTCACGGGAACTGCTGCTTCCCACATAGAGACTCCTGTCCAGCCCTCAGCTGTCAGCCTCATACCGGGAAAAACAGATCCCCACCCCTGGCTGCTGGCCTTGGAGCAAATGCATTAGTAATGCAGTGAGAGCCACAGTTAACACTTGCCGAACTCTTACTTCATGCCAGGCATTGTGCGGGGCACTCTGGGGCTCTTTCATCTTATTTTATGAGGTTCAGTTTCATTACTGTCTCATTTTACAGATGGCATCGTGAGACTTAGAGGTCAAATCACTTATCAAAAGTCAGGTAGCTCGGTGGAACTGGGACCTGAACATACACAGTCTGACCCAGAGTGGATGTGGTTAAGCACTGTCCCATCCTCGAGAAGGGGCTCAGTAGTGGCAGGGAAGGGACTGCAGAGTCATCTCCAGTCCCCTCCTCCCGCTGGGGACCAGGTCAGCAGGGAAGGCCCGGGTTTGTCTTCCGTGCCTGACTTGGGTCTTGGCCACGTCATGTACCTTCTTGGCACACTGTTCTTTCCAGGGCCTGAAAAGTGAACAGGCCTCCCCTCTGGGGCAAGCAGAGAGGTCGGAGTTGTAGCTGGTCAGCCGTGCCAATCCAGACAGCTGTGGAGATAACCAAGAAGGAGACATAGGGTGCCCACCCTGTCCCAAGTGTACCAGAGACAAGAGCTGGGCACACTAGGGCTCAGCAACCCTTGAGGAAGCTGAGCCCTCATAGCCTAAGAGCTGTGAATTCCTTTTGGAGACACAGACGCACACAGCCAGGTCAGCCCTGGTCCTAGCTGGTGCTCAGTTGTGCCCAACCCAGGACCTGCACCTGGAGTCGGATGCCAGCTGCACACGGTCTCCTCCTCATCTCTCTTCTCCCCCACCCAGGTGTGTTGGGAGCAGCAGCTGCGGCCAGGAGGCCCAGGCCCCCCAGCTGCCCCACCCCCAGCACTGGACGCCCTGTCCCCCTTCCTTCGGAAGAAAGCCCAGATTCTGGAGGTGCTTCGAGCCCTGGAAGAGACGGACCCCTTGCTCCTGTGCTCACCTGCCACCCCCTGGCGGCCTCCAGGCCAGGGTCCTGGCTCCCCTGAACCCATCAATGGCGAGCTATGTGGCCCTCCCAAGCCTGAACCCTCACCGTGGGCCCCCTACCTGCTAGTTGGCCCTGGTAGTCTGGGAGGCCTGGTGCACTGGGAGCACGTTTTGGGGGGTCCAGGGGAGGAAGGGAGTGCTAGGCGCCCTTATAGGGCCCCACTGCAGGCCCAGGGCACCAACCCCAACCCACATTGTGCACCAGGCAGCAGCTCCTCCTCCTCTTCTGATGAGGCAGGTGACCCCAATGAAGCACCCAGCCCCGACACCCTGCTGGGTGCCCTGGCCCGAAAGCAGTTGAACCTGGGCCAGCTCCTTGAGGACACAGAGACTTATCTACAGGCCTTCCTGGCCGGGGCTGCAGGCCCACTCAATGGGGACCACCCAGGGCCCAGGCAGCCGTCCTCCCCAGACCAGGGGCCCCTGCAGCTGTCCAAGTGTAAAGGCCTCCCAAAGTCAGCTTGGGGTGGGGGTACCCCAGAGGCCCACAGACTGGGCTTTGGTGCTACCTCAGAGGGCCAGGGGCCCCTCCCCTTCCTCAGCATGTTTGTGGGTACAGAGGATGCCCCGTTGGGCTCGCAGCCTGGCCACCCCCACTCCTCATCTCAGGTGAAAAGCAAGCTCCAAATGGGGCCCCCTTCTCCTGGGGAAGCCCAGGGACCCCTGCTGCCCTCCCCTGCCAAAAGTCTCAAGTTCCTCAAGCTGCCTCCAGCCTCAGAAAAAGTCCCCAGTCCAGGTGGCCCCCAGCTCAGCCCCCAACTCCCCCGAAACTCAAGAATCCCCTGTCGCAACAGTGGCTCCGATGGCAGCCCCTCCCCACTGCTGGCCCGCAGAGGTCTGGGTGGAGGAGAGCTGTCCCCAGAGGGGGCACAGGGTCTGCCCACCAGCCCTTCACCCTGCTCCACTGTCCTGGACTCTGTACAGCTCAGACCTCCCCAGTCAGCCTTTTCCACAACACCGTCCCCAGGGCCAGTGGTGTCTCCCTGCTATGAGAACATCCTGGACCTCTCCCGGAGCACCTTTAAAGGGTCCTCCCCAGAGCCACCCCCCTCCCCACTGCAGGTGCCCACTTACCCACAGCTGTCTCTGGAGGTCCCACAGGCCCCTGAGGTCCTCAGAAGCCCTAGAGTTCCCCCCACCCCTTGCCTCTCAGAATCCTGCCCCTATGGGGCCCCCCAGGAGAAAGGTTCTGATAAGGCAGGCTCAGAGTCTCCCCACCCTGGCCGCAGGACCCCAGGCAGCTCATCCAGGAAGCCTGGCCAGGGATCAGGGCGGCGACCTGGGGATCCTGGCTTCACAGCCCTGCGGGACAGACTGGCAGCCCTGGGGAAGCTAAAAACAGGCCCTGAGGGGCCCTTGGGTCCAGAGAAAAGTGGGGTGCCAGCCAGGCCTGGCACGGAGAAGGCCCGGGGGCCAGGGAGGTCAGGAGAGAGCACTGGAGACACGGTTCCCCCCACCACTCAACCCCTTGAGCAGCCAGAGGCTAAGGGGCCTCTTCAGGGGGTAGTGGCCTTAGGCACAAGCAGCCTGAAGCAGCAGGAACCTGGACTTGGGGATCCTGGGGCCCGAGTCTACTCCTCCCACTCCATGGGTGCCCGTGTGGATCTAGAGCCTGTCTCACCTAGGAGCTGCCTCACCAAAGTGGAGCTGGCCAAGAGTCGGCTGGCAGGAGCCCTGTGTCCCCAGGTGCCCCGCACCCCTGCAAAAGTGCCCACCTCAGCCCCTAGCCTTGGCAAACCCAGCAAAAGTCCTCACAGCAGCCCTACAAAGCTGCCTTCCAAGTCACCCACCAAGGTGGTACCCCGACCTGGCCCTCCCCCAGTCCCCAAGGAGCCCCCCAAGCCTGACAAGGGGAAGGGCTCGTCTTGGGCAGACTGTAGCAGTGTCACAGGCCAGCCCACATCCCCGATACCAGGCCCTCCCAACCCAAGCCAGGTCCCTGAGGGCTTGGCCCCACACTCGGCCATCGAGGAGAAGGTGATGAAGGGCATTGAGGAGAATGTGCTGCGGCTCCAGGGGCAGGAACGGGCGCCGGGCTCCGAAGCCAAGCACCGCAGCACCAGCAGCATTGCTAGCTGGTTTGGCCTTAAGAAGAGTAAGCTGCCAGCCCTGAACCGCCGCACAGAGGCCACGAAAAGCAAGGATGGGCCCAGTGGGGGCTCACCCCTCCGGAAGGAGGGCAAGGTGGAAGCCCGAAAGCTGGAGCCTGAGAGCCTCAACATCTCCAAGCTGATGGCTAAGGCAGAAGACCTACGCCGGGCGCTGGAAGAGGAGAAGGCCTACCTGAGCAGAGGAACCCGCCCACGGCCTGGGGGCTCAGCTACAGGGCCCAGCCAGGGTCTGGGACAGGTGCAGGGCCAGCTGGTTGGCATGTACCAAGGTGCGGACACCTTCATGCAACAGCTGCTCAACAGGTGAGGGCTCAGAACCAGTCAGCAGGTGCCCAGTAGACTGGGCACAGAGCTGCTTCTGCACTGGGACTTCCTTTCTGGAAGCTTGGGCTTCCCAGAGGTCAGAGCGGATAGAAGGTCTCCAAAACATCTACAGGTTATCGACTTTGCCTGTAGGAAAGATCAGAGCTTGAATCAGCTTTACTCCCTCTGTCACTGGCTGGCTGTCATTAGCCTTGCCCAGCCCAGCTGCCTTTTGAGAAGAGTTAATAGTCCCTGTTTCACGGGATTGTCTTGTGTCAGCTGAGGTGGCCTAAGGTAACTCAATATGGTAGTTAAGTGAATGCTAGATCTTAACTATGGGCTGGTGAGGGTCTTCTCCGGGAAGGGACAAGGAGTACCCTTTTCCCATCTTTCAGCACCTGCCGTAAGGGGAGCCATGTTTTGGAGGAAGAACCCACTTATCTTGGGGTTGCTCTTTCCAGCCCCATGAGGCAGAAAATCCAAAGGAATTGGGCCCTGGGTTGGGCACGAGGTTTGGACAGCAAGTGCGATCAGAGGGGAGGCAGGGTGTGTTGGGAACAGGCGAGGCTGTGACCTGGTCTGCTGGTGAACCAGAGCCCGCTGACCCTGGGTCTTTGGAGGAGGTCTCTCACCTTCTCCCCTGCCGTTGCCAGTGTCAGGAAGTGGTGGTGGGAGTGGCTGTCACCGCCATGTCCCACTCCCCCAGGTGCCTGGCAGTGAGTGCACCATTGAAGGGTGCAAGGCTGGTGCATTCGCCCGTTTCTCATTTCTGTACTAAAATACCCAAGGTAGGCTACTTTATTTTATTAATTTTTTTTGGTACTGGGATTGAACTCCAGACCTTGCACTTTCGAAGCAGGTGCCTGAACCACTGAGCTAAATCCCCAGCCCCAGGCTACTTTGTAAAGGAATGAGGTTTATCTTGGCACATGGCTCTAGAAGTGCAACCTCTAGGGGCCACATCTGGTGATGGCCTCCCTTCCTGCTGCAGTCAGTCCTGAGGTGGCACAGGGTGTTATATACTAAGAAACAAGGAGTCTGCGTGTACAGGTGGCGCTGCTGGTATTTCTCCCTTTTGTTTTGTTTTGTGAGGCAGGAGCTTGCTATGTAGCGAGCAATCCTCCTGCTTTAGCCTCCCGAGTGCTGGGGTTATAGGTGTGCACTACCTCTTCTTGATAAAGAATTCAGTCTTGGGGGCTCTACCCTAATGACCATATCCAATCTTAGTCACCCCCAGGGGTTCATTCTAAGCACCATAGTCAGGTTTACTGCACAGTGATGATGGAATTGAACCACCCGAAGCCTTGAGCAATACTCGGACCCTAGCAGCTGACATATTTCCTGAGCACCGACCTCCCTCACCTCCATCTGCACTATCGTCCCCAGGGTGGATGGTAAGGAGCTGCCACCAAAGAGCTGGCGGGAGGCCAAGCCTGAGTATGGGGATTTCCAGCCAGTGTCCTCGGACCCCAAGAGCCCCTGGCCAGCCTGTGGCCCCCGAAATGGCCTGGTGGGCCCACCTCAGGGCTGCAGAAAATCACCTGGAAAGGTAAGTTCTTGGGACAGGAGCCCAGTAGAAGGGTTTGGCTCTCTGGAGGGCTCCCCTTCCCCAGGATCCAGAAGCCACAGGATGCTGTGTGGGACCGGGGAGGGGAGAGCAGCTTCCTGAGGGCCCAGTGCTTCTGTTCATGATCCCATACTCAACTCCCCAGGGCACAGTGGTGGGGGCTTTGGAGGGATGGAAATGGACATCCAGGTCTTCTGTACCCACACAGCCCAGCAGCGAACCGGGGAGGCAGGAAGAGATGCCCTTGGAGGACAGCCTGGCCGAGCCAGTGCCCACCTCACACTTCACAGGTCTGCAGGGTCGGCCTGAAGACGGGAACTGCCCCTCATCCCTCCCTCGTTACTCTTGCCTGTCACCACGGCAGGTGCCAGGCTCTGAGTGCCATCTTGGTGTCCAGCTCTGGGCACTGATGCTGCACAAGAAGAACCCCCTCCCTCCCCTCAAGGATACCTGGCTCCCAGGCCAGGATGAGGGGAGTAGCTGGGCAGGTTGTGTGGGATGTGGTTGTGGGACCAAGAGAGACTCTTAGGCTTGGGGGCCCTGGACTGTGCTGTGCCTTCACCTCATACCCACCATGTGTCCTCTCCCTAGCCTGTGGCTCCTTGACTCGAACCCTGGACAGTGGCATTGGAACCTTCCCACCCCCAGACCACGGCAGCAGTGGAACCCCCAGCAAGAATCTTCCCAAGGCCAAGCCACCACGGCTGGAGCCTCCACCAGGGTTGCCCCCAGCCCGGCCCCCAGCCCTTACCAAAGTTCCCCGTCGCGCCCATACCCTGGAGAGGGAGGTACCAGGCATAGAGGAGCTGCTGGTGAGCGGGCGGCATCCCAGCATGCCAGCCTTCCCCGCACTGCTCACCTCTACTCCCAGCCACCGAGGCCATCCACCCTGTCCTGATGGTGAGTGTCCTGTCCTTGGGGAGGGGTCCCCAGGAGTGGGCTCCAGGCTGGGCCGCTCCACCCACTGCCCTTTGTTCCTGGGCAGATCCCTGTGAAGATCCAGGCCCTTCCCCTCCCGTCCAGCTGGCCAAGAACTGGACGTTCCCCAACACCAGGGCGGCCAGCAGCTCCTCTGACCCTTTCCTGTGCCCACCCCAACAACTGGAGGAGCTGCCCAGGACCCCCATGGTGAGCCTTGAAGAAAGGGGAAAAAGGGAAAAGAACCAGGGAGCAGGAGGGCTGGACATGGGTTTCTTGGGTGAGGTGTAGCCTGTGTCGTGCTTAGCCCTGGAGGCCCAGCCCTGGGATCCCCCTCTGGGCAGCCCGCCGGCCCCTCTTGAGGAGAGGACTTCTGTCACCCCCTGGCACCATGGTAGCCCTGGATGTAGTCACACATGCAGCACCCTCCCTCTGGAGTTTGCCCCACCTCCGTGGACCCCAGCGGCACCCTCAGCCTGGGCCGAGAGGTGGGAGCAGTGGCCTCCCAGCAGTCCCTTCTTTCCAGGCCCTGCCTGTGGACCAGAAGCGGAGCCTGGAGCCCAGCCGCCCACCCGCTGCACCCCAAGGCCCAGGATTTGGGGGCAGTCGCACCCCCAGCACGTCGGACGTGGGCGAGGAGGGCAGAACGGCCAGTGGGGGTGCTCCAGGGCTGGAGGCCTCCGAGTCCCTCAGCGACTCACTCTATGACTCGCTCTCCTCCTGTGGGAGTCAGGGCTGAGGGGCAGCACGCACCACGACCCCCTCGGAGGCTGGGGGCACAGACTGGCCTGTTCTCTTCGTGTCCCGCCCCTCCGTGCCAGCGGGGCCTTCGTTGGAGGGACCAGGGAAGCAGCTGGATACAAAGATGACGGGAGTCCCTGGCACACCCCACTGCCCGCCGCTGCTGTGGATGGGATGACTGCACTCAGCTCAGGGAGGGATCCCATCCTTGGTCCTTCGCTCACCCGGAGTAAGGCTCTTCCTCTAAGGGACTTGGGGGTCAGGGCCATGTGTCCCAGCCCCCCCAGCTCCCACATCAGGCTGAGCCATCTTGTGGTGCTGGGCTTCCTGCCCACCAGCTGTGCCATCTCTGCCCAACTTGGCTGCTCCCCTGTCCCAGAGCCCCCATGGGGCCATTCTGGAGGCCCCATGTTGGCAGACTTTGAGGGTGAGGGGGCAAGTTGCCTTCTCTCTCTGCCCTGGTCCTCCCTGCTGTCTGAATGGTGCTGCCCTCCCCTGCCCCATGTCTTTGGGGTGTGTTGTCTGTCTTTTTTTGGTTTTTAGTATTTTTGTTTTGTTTTTTTATATAAAAGCGCCTGGCCCAGTCCCTACCCCCCAACCTGAACTGCGGTTAATTTATCTGGCTGCTCTGCTTCTGCCGTAACCCTAATAAAACATGGGGGCCCCTCCCTACTCTGCCTTGGCTTGTTGTGTGTAAGGACATGGGTAGACAGGTGAGTGGGTACTTCGTGGATGCCAGGTTGAGGGGCCCCTGCCCTTGTGAGGCAGCCCCCCACACACACACCAGGGGAGCTGGCTAGAGCCACCCTCAGGCATAACTGAAGGCTAGGGAAATGAGGCCTGCTTAGGCCTGAAACTGTACTGTCCCTGGGGGTAGGAAGATTTCCCCCGGGCTACCCTGGGTGGGCAGAAGGCTGGGCAGTCCCTTGGGGTGGGAGGAGGAGCGAATGACTGAGGGCATCATTCAGGCTCCTAGGTATGGGAAGGGGTACACAAGCCAGTTCAGAGCTTCTGGGCCTAGAGGCCAGGTAGAGATAACTGTGGTCACTTGTGGTCACACAACTTGCTGCCACCTTCTAATCTCTCAGATTGAGGGAAGAGGATCAGAGGAAAGCCCAGTTTGTACCTTAGATTCCAACAAGAGCACAGCTCTAAAAACTGTCAGTTTAGGAAGGGGGCAGCAGAAATGAGGCCCTGGGGAAGGGTCCGGGCTTCCAAGAGCTATTTCAGATTCCCTGTGGACTTCCCATTGGGCATGAAGCTAGGCAAGGACCCACAAGTGAGCCAGGGCAACCAGGTCATTGACATTGGCCAGCCAATGAGGAAAACACTGACTTTGGTCCCAAGCAACCTAATGGAGCCGACACTGGCCACCTCCCCACAATAGCTTTGAAGGCTGCCTGGCAGCACACACACTTGGAACAGTGAACTTGTAGCTGGGACTCTGGACAGTTTGTGTGTGGGAGGTGGGAATCTTGTAGGAGACGTGCCCTGTTATGTTGGCACTACAGGTTTCAGAGCTGATGGCCAGGGATGTAACTCAGTGGTGCTGATACCTGCCTCACAAGCACAAGGCCCTGAGTTCGATCCCCAGTACAAAACAAAAAAACAACAACAAAAAACAGCTGGGGTCAGAGCTGCCTGTGCAGGGACCATTGCCAGGCACTTTCCAAACTCAGTAGTAGGGCTGGGGATGAGCTCAGTGGTAGAGCACTTAGCTCACATCCTCACTCCCCTGGATTCAATCCCTAGCACCGAAGGGAAAAACAGCAAAATCTCAGTTGTACTACTGGACGCTAGTCTCGAACTCTGACAAACCAAAGAAGGTGGAGGGTAGGGAGGGGGACAGTGCCTCCCTTAACACCAGCTCCTTTAGCAGTGTCTCTCCAGGCTTCCTCATTAAAACAAACACCAGGGGCAGGGATTTAGCTCAGTGGCACCGCACCTGCCTTGCAAGCACAAGGTCATGAGATCGATCCTCGGTACCAAAAAAGCCCCTGCCACACCGGCCTGCAGTTCCTACCCCCACCATAGCCTGGCCAGGCAGGCCCTGTCACTGTCCCCAAATGAAGACTGCAAAGGTGGGGCCTGTGCCGTGCCAGAGCCTGGTGGGAGTGGGGCCTTACCGGGCTTGTAGCTTTGCTCTCTTCTGCCTACACTTCTGCCTGCACTACTGTGAATCAGTCCTAGTAGGCAGGGCTGTAGAGCACCAGACGAAATCAAAAGTCTTTGCCAGTCTGGTTTCATTCAGAAAGCTGCAGCTCCTCTCCAGACTCATTTTTCTCTTTATAGCAAGTCAGGTTAGGCCAACTAGCCATCAGCCAGACTTTCTCCTCAGCATTCTGCTCTTCCTACCAGCTCTGTCCTCTCTTTTAACTAAAGGAATCACTGAAATTAACTTCGAGAAGGATCAAGTCTGATGTCTTTTTTTTTTTTAAGTGAGGATCCTTTTTTTCTTTTTTTTCCTCCTCCTATTCCCAGGCTCCTCTCCCACTGTCTCTGCTTTTATAAGCATAAGAGTAATGTCACCAAAATGCAACTTTCTGCCTCTTTGCATGTGAGTTCAGAGAAGTCTGCATCCTCCTGCCAACTATTTCTTGGCTTGTTCCCTGGGACAGTGTGGGCTGATCGGAGAAAGGTCACTTGTCAGGCACCAGGCAAGGCGGGTAGCACTTGCCACACCTGGTGCCTCCTTCCAAGTACTGAGGTTACAGGTGTGTGCCACCATACACAGCTTGAGTGAACATTTCTTGAGCATGATCTTGGAATGAGGAAGAACTTTTAAAAATTATATACAGGGCAACCCATTTGGATCCCTGCCTGTGTCTGAAGAGCTATTCCTATTTGCCATTTCTATTCCCCAATAAAATTTCCTACTTTTTTTTTTGGTACCAGGAATTGAACTTGGGACCTTGTGCTTGTGCAGCAGGTGCTGAAACCACTGAGCTAAATCCCTTGCCAAAATTTCCTACTCAAAAAAATAAAATAAAATAAAATAAAATAACATACAGCTGGGTTTGGTGTCACTTGCTTGTAATCCCAGCACTTGGGAGGCTGAGGCAGGAGGATCACAGCAAGTTTGAGACCATCCTGGGCTAGTGAGTTCAAGGCCAACCTGAACTACATAGTGAAACCTTGTCTCAAAAAAACAAAACAAGAGCCAGGGATTTAGCTCAGTGGCACCTGGCCTGCCTTGCAAGCACAAGGTCCTGGATTCAATCCCCAGTACCAAAAAAATAAAAACATAAAAATTCACATAGACTTTGATTAAACAAGACTATTCTATAGTTAATATTCTACTCTTTCTCCTTAGCGCTTAATAATGAATCTTGGACAGGAGGCTGAGAAAGGACTACCAGCCTGAATAATCTAGTGAGACCTTGTCTCAAAAAACAAACATAATAATAATAATTATAATATATCTTGGAGATGTTTCCACAGGTCATGACTCTCCGTAATTGTGCATGCCATTCCATTGTATGGGTGTGTGACATATTTATTTGTTTTTCTATGACAACACGTCAGTGACCATCACATATGTATCTTTGGCTATTTGTGTATTTGCATAAGATAAATTCCTAGAAATGGAATTTCTGGATATAGAGTATGCTTAATTTACATTTTTATAAAAATTACGTTCGGGGATTTAGCTCAGTGGTTCCGTCGCCTGCCTTGAAAGCGCAAGGACCTGAGTTCGATCCCCAGTACCAAAAAAATAAATAAATAAATAAAAATAAAAATTAATAAACCACTCCAGCCAACATATACGTATATCTCCCCACACCTTCCACTTCATTAAGTATTATCAAACTTTGTAATTTGTACCCAATCTGGTAAGAGGAAACAATCACCTAGTGCCTGACAGCCTGCTGTAGGAACTGCAGCTTGTACTCGTGGCAGTGAGAACAGACTGAAAGAGCAAGTGCGGAGCTGGACAGAAGCCACTTGTCTCGGTGAGAGATGCCATGACCTGGCCAGCTGGGAACGAGAGAGACAGTGGGATGCTGTGTGATCAGTGGGACTACAGGAGGAGCCAGCTGCCACCTTACAGGTTTTGGAACAACTGGAAGGTGGAGGTGTGGCCAGGCTGTATGGGAAACTGGGCAGAACGGACTTGGGACAGGAGTGTCAGGAGTTCAGAGTCAGACGTGTTAAATTTGAGATGCTGTTGGACAACATCCAAGGGAAAACATGGAGTACACAGTTGGTTACCGAAGTCCAGAGTTTAGAGAAGAGTCCTGGGCTAGAGACGCAGCGTAGTAAGTCATCAGCAGGTGGATGCTGTTTAAAGCCGGAGGAACACATGAGGTCACCAAAGGAGGGAGAGGAGGGAAGATCCTCCACTCTGGCAGTCAGAGGCAATGGAGACCCGGAAGGTGGCAGCAAGAGAATGTGGGATCCTGGATGTAAATCAAGGAAACATTTCAAGGAGGAATCAGTAAATCAGCCATCAAATGCTGCAGATGTGTCTGGTGAAACAAGGACTGAAAATTGCCTCTCACATTTACCATAGGGTCGGTGGTGACCCGAACAAGAACAATGATGGGGAAAAAAAAGAAAAATGATGAAAAGTGGGGCTCCAGAACATTCAAAATCACAACAGAAGGGAGATGACACCAGCAAGGCATTGAAAGAAACAGGACAAAGTGGAGGGATTGGGGGACAGGGCCAGACTCTCACAGCAAGCAAAGCCCAGTGAGAAGGCAAGAGAGGGTGGAGAGCAGGTGGAGGTGTTTGTGGTCTGAGTAGCAGAGGAGACTTTCTCATCCGTACAGCTGACTAAAATGAGGCAGAGGCGAAAGGTGCCAAAGAGACAGAGCCTCTGGTGCTGGAGGATCAACTGCAGGAAGCCACAGGCACCAGCAGCAACGCAGGCATGAAAGGAGAGGATGAAGGGAGATGATCTCTGACAGATGGAGGTCAGTCATGCAGAAGATGAGGGAATAGGGCGGAGGGCAGCTGGGGACTGAAGAGAGCAAAAGCCAACAGGAATCAGGTTGCAGTTGTGGACACGTGGAGACCAGGCTGGTAGCACTGCGGCACTCGCTTGCTTGCTTGCTTGCTTTTTTCTTTCTTTTCTGTAACAGGGATCAAACTAAGGGCTTTACACTTGCCGTGCAGGTGTGGTGCCACTGAGCTACATCCCCGGCCCACTGGGGCCTTTTCTAAGGCAGAACTTCCAGGAGTTACTTTAAAATATCAAATATAAGGGCCAGTGATGTAGCTCAGTGGTGCTGCGCCTGCCTCGAAAGCACAAGGTCCTGACTGAGTTCAATCCCCAGTGCTGCAAAAAAAAAAAACGGAAAAAAGGCAAATAGAAGTTTACCACATAGATTCTGTTTTTTTATTCTTTAAACTACAAATAAATACATACATACATACATAAATACATAAATTCAATTTCTAAGTAGTTGGGGAAACTGCCATCAGACGGTGCAAGGAAGCAGCACCTATGTGAGACGTTGGCTGGGCTGCACCGCCACCCTGTGGTGGGAAAGGGACATGCAGGGTGCTCTCCCTTCACTTATGTCCAAAGCACGAGATGCTGATGCTGGCCACCATCTCCCCACATACAGCACAGGCCTTTGACCAAGTGCAGAGAGTATTGATTACATGGCCTTGGACATAAACTCTCCCCTGTACCATCTGATTTCCCCGGAACTAGCCCTTCTAGGCCTGCCCACCAACCTGAAATCATGGGGGACACTTTTCCTCCAAGCCAGCCTCAGGTAGAGGGAGCTGGCCAGGCAGCAGAAAGGGCTCTGGGCCTGGTTTCCCTCTCTCTTCCCTACTCTTCTGAAGCCAGGATGTTTTGCAGCTCAGCTTCCTCTCCATGCCATGCTTCTCCTTTCATCCCTTCATTTCCCTATCCAATTGTGTTTGCTTCTACAGCAAGCACTCACCTGAGCCAGACACCAGGGGCCAGAGGTGAACACGTTCCCCAGTATCAGTGAGTGACACTGTTCTGGGCTGGGAGAGTGAAGGAGGGCACTGCAGTGCTGCAAGGGAGATGTGCGGGTGAGCAAGGCCCTGGCAGGGGCTTCTCTCAATAGGCACATAGGCTCAGTGAGCGTCCTAGACAGATTAAAAAGATTTCTGTGTGCTCCTTTATGAGGCTGCTCCTGGGGCTCCCAAGAGAACCTCAGTTCCTTGGTTTTTTGTTTTGTTTTTTCCCCCAGTGCTAGGAATCAAACTCAGGATATTGTACTTGCTAGGCAGGTGTGGCACCACTGAGCTATATCCCCAACATAGTTCCTTGGTTTTTTGAAAACTGTGAAATACCCAGGCATGGTGGCGCACACCTGTAATCCCAGCACTCAAGAGGCTGAGACAGGAGGATTGCCATGCATTCAAGGCCAGAATGGGTTACATAGTGAGTTCAAGGCCAGCCTGAACTACAAAATGAGACCATCTAAAAAAAAAAATCATAAATAATCTCTAGGGAGTCATCTATATTGCTGCATTCATTCCTTACAGTCAGAGTGTTCTGGGGCCAGGGATTTAGCTCAGTGGTGCTGCACTTGCCTGGCAAGCATAAGGTCCTGAGTTCAATTCCTGGTATGAGGAAAAACAAAACAAAAAAGTACAGTGTTCTGTTCTGAATTACACAATTTGTTTATTCACCTATTGATTTTGCAGTACCAGGCATTGAACTCAGGACCTTGTGTTTACAAGGCAGGCATGGCACCACTGAGCTAAATCCCTGGCTGTTTATTCACCTATTGAAGGATGGTTTCCAGTTTTACACTATTACAAATAAAACTTCTCAGAATGTTGATGTACAGCTTCTGTATGAAAACACATCTTTATTTCTCTAGGATAAATACCCAGTAGTGCAATTGCTGGGTTGAATGGTTGATGAATGTTGAATTTTATAAGAAACTGGCAAAGTGTTTTTGCCTTCTATCAGCGATATATGAAAGACTCAGGCACTCTGCACTCTTACCAGTGTTCAGCTTTAGCACTACAGTGGACCCTTGACTTACAAACTCGATCAGTTCCCTAGGGCTAGTTGTAACTAAGTCAATACAGCTGAGATCTGGATGTTTACCTGGGTACACACTATAGATAACAAGAAGCAGGTGAATCTTCCATTAACCTAATTAGCCCAAGTTGTTCGTATGTCATGCTGTCAAAACTTGAGGGTCCACTGTATTTGGCATGTGTGTGGCACTGGGGGTTGAGCACAGGGCCTTTGCACTGAGCTCTATCCAAGCCTGTTTTCATTTTGAGTTTGTTATTTGTATTTTTTTTGGCAAAGAGTTCAATAAAGTAACTGACTTGTTATTGTGGCTCTAAAATGTGCCAAATCCATCCCCCATGCTTCTTCTATCCTAACTTTTTAGATTCATAACCTGGTGGCTCCGGGAATCAGAATTGGTGTCCCACAGCACAGATGTCAACATGTCCAATTCCAAAACTATCATCCCACTGCCAGTCCTGGCCCTCCCCCGTGACAGAACTAACACTTAGGGATTTTGTTATGTGCTAAGCACTCTTCTACATTCTTTACATATATCAATTGATTTAATCTTCACAGTAGTTCTAGGTGGCCATTACATCTACCATTACTACCTCCATCTGACACATGGAAAAATGTGGCCCAGGGAGGTTGATATGGCCATCCAGGCCACCCGAGAGCCACCTTTGATCTCTTGTCTCTCTCACCTCCCCACATATAATTAATCAGCTAGGCCTGGAGATTTTGCCTCTGGAATACTTCAATCCATTGTCTTTTCTCTCTTATTCTGTGACTACCACTCTATTTCAGATCTTATCTCTTGCCTAATCATCAAGCTTTTTAAATCTTCTTCTTCTTGTTTGCTTGCTTGCTTGCTTGCTTTTGTTTTGTTTGAGACAGGGTCTTAGTATGTAGTTCAGGCTAGCCTTGTACTCACTCTGTGGCCCAAGCTGGCCTCGAACTCGAGGCAGTCCTCCTCCCTCATCCTCCTGAGTGCTGGAATTATAGACATTTGCCACCACACCTGGCTAACCTTCTATTTTAGAAGATTTTAAGCATTCTGGGCCGAGACTGAGCCCAGTGGTAGAGCATTTACCTAGCATACATGAGGCCATTTAGTCCCCAGGACCACAAGGAAAAAATTCAAATGTGAAAGTAGAGAATAGTATAATGAGTATGTTCTTTACCTGGTTACTATCACTATAAACTCATGACTTCATTTTATCTAAGCCTTCCACTTCAGTCTCTGCCACCACCCAGCTGCATTATTTTGAAGCAAATCTCTGCCATGATGTGTTATGCTTCAGTTGCGCTACATCTTCAGCCCTTCTTGAATTTTATTTTCAGACAAGCTCTTGGTAAATTGCCCAGGCTGGTATAGAACTTGTGATCCTCCTGCCTCAGCTTCCCGAGTAGCTGAGATTCCAGGCATGCATCCCTATGCCTGGTTTATTTCCTTTTTGTGTGTGTGGTGCTGGGAATAAAACCTAGGGTCCCACACATGCTAGACAAGTGTTTTCACCCTGAGCTGTACTCCCTATCCCTTCCTTTTCTCTTTTTTAAAAACACAATAAACAGGCCGGGGATTTAGCTCAGTGGTGCCGCTGCCTGCCCCGCAACCACAAGGACCCCAGTTCGATCCCTGGTACCAAAAGAAAACAGTAGGTCAGGGATTCAGGAGCGGATTCACCTGGTGCTTCTGGCTTAGTCTCAGGAGATGTCAGTTCCCTGAAGTTCAGTCCTGGAGTATCTGGTCCTGGTTGGGGCTCAGATCCTCTCTTGGAGGCTCTCACAGCCTTGCACAGCCTGGGAACCTGTGCCCAATTGCTGCCACAGCCGGCATCCACACAGCCAAGCAGGAAAATGCAAGCATTTCTCCAGGATTCCTGCAACCACACAGGCCAGCCTGTTCCAACATGGAAGAAAAGTCACAAGAGTGCAAATGGGGTATACTTGGTGTTTTGAATTGGTGTTCCAATTGCCCCAATTGTGCCTGTCTGTCTCTGTCTCTTTCTCTCTCCTCTCCTGCCCACCTTTTTTAATAGTTGATTTATATGAATCAAGATCCAAACAAAATCTACTTTATTGTAGTTCTTGATATGGCTTATAAGTGTTTTTTAATCTCTAGGTTCCTTTTCTTCTTGTTTATGGTTTTGTTATTTGCCATTTTTTTCTTTGCCACTAAAAAAAAGAAAGAAAGAAAGAGAAAGCAAGTTGTTTGTCCTTTTATTAATTTATTTAAAGTAAAACCCTGGATTGTAGGTAACTTGTCCCATGAGTGTTCTGCATGAGAAGCAAACATTTCTAATCAACTTTAACTAGATAAGTGAGTGATGTTTTGCAATACAGTGTCTGGGCAATGTTGGGCGTGAGCCCAAACATCACAAAGTGGTGCTCTCCCCTCCCCCTCTCCCAAGGATTCTGTTGAGCCAATAGAGAGCAGTGATTCCCTTAGTAATACTGAAAATCAACCTACACAGTAACCCTCTTCTCTCTTGTCTTGTTGGGAGCAATGTTACATAGTTCTAGGGAAAAGTTATTTGGTTGGCCTGGTTCTCTTGCCTGCAGCCCAGCTACAGAATGACTCCAGTTTGGCCTCCGGTCACAGCTGAGACTTCGGTGATCCAGCGGTGCTGTGATTCTCCAGGGCAAGAAACATCCTGGGAGAACAAACATCTGCTCAGTTCCTCATTGTTCTTGGACTGATTAACATCTTGTTTGCCGGAGATGTACTGAACTCTCTGCAAGCCTTCCGTTACACCTTGTTTATCCCAATGTGAACTGTTGAACTCTCTGCAAGTCATTTGTTGCATTTGTTTCTCCAGATGTACTGAATTCTCTGCAAATCATTTGTTACAAGGTAATGAATAAAAGGTGTGGTGGGCTGGGGGCTTTGTCTTTGCTGCCCAGAGAGAGCAGCACTGATCAGACCCAAAGCTCAGCTTCTTCTCAGTCTCATTTGTCTACTTTTTCTGTAATTCGCTGTGTGCTGCCGTGGCTCGCAGGAGACCAGAACTCACTGCAGAAGTTCTGGTAACGTCTCCTTCCCCTGTTCCCTACATTGTCTCCTTCATACCAGCCATGGTTTTCAAAGGTAAGTGCACGTTAATTTATTTTTCTTTATATTTTGTATTATATTACATATTATAATCATTTTTATATGAACGTTTTTGGGGTGGTGGAATGAATCATTTGAGTTTTCATTTTTTCTTCTTTTTTTTTTTTCTTTTTGAGACAGGGTTTCCCAATGTAGTTCAGGCTGCCCTTGAACTCATTATGTAGTTCAGGCTGGTCTCAAATTTGCGGTAATCCTGCTGCCTCAGCCCCTGAATGCTGGGATTACTGGTGTGCACCACCCAGCCCAGCACGACTTTCCATTATTTCTTATGGGGAAATTTGCTTTGATATACAAGTGCTTTGGATTATAAGCATGTTTCCAGAATTAATTATGCTAGCAAACCAAGGTTTTACTTTATTTATTTATTTAGGTACCAGGGATCGAACTCCGGTCCTTGTGCTTGTGCAGCAGGCAGCGAAACCACTGAGCTAAATCCCCGGCCCTTATATTTATTTATTTATTGTACTAGGGATTGAATCCAGGGGCAGTCTACCACTGAGTAACACCCCCCAGCCCCTTTAAAAAAATTTTTTTATTTAGATCATTTGTTCTCACTGATTACTAATCATACTATAGAGAAAGCAATATTAAAATATATCATCCTTAGTAAACTAATCTGCATTTGGAAAGTGTGATTATTACAAGTAAAATATAGTATTTAGAGCTTTCATTTTAAAATACAGGGGCTGGGATTTAGCTCTGGCACCGCACCTGCCTCGAAGCCTGCCTCGAAATCGCAAGGTCCTGAGTTCGACCTCTGGTACCAAAAAGAAACAACAAACAAACAAAATTTTTTTTTCAGTACTGGGGATCAAACTTAGCACCTTGTGCTTTCGAAGCAGGAGCAGTGCCCCTGAGCTAAATCCCTGGCCTAAAAATACAAATTTTATGAAAATTTTAAGCATTTGTAGAATGGCAATTATAAAAGTTAATGTTGAAAAAATTCTTTTTGGATTATATATCTTAAAATATTGTGAAAAAAAAATTTTTTTTTTTTGGTATCAGGGATCGAATTCGGGTCCTTGCACTTGCGAGGCAGGCGATGGAACCACTGGGCTAAATCCCCGGCCCGAAAAAATACTTTTTATGTGAAAAATACTTTTTATTCTGAAAACAGTGTCAGGAAAGAATACCTGAATTTCTTTCAAACCGCTACTTCTAGTTTCTAATTGCTGTTTTGGTAATAACAAGAAAACACATTTACAATTTAACACTGCAATTAGATGTCAAGTAAGGACAGAATAAATTGCATATCATTAGGTTGAATATTATATACTTTTAAAAACACAAGATTCTTTTATTTAGTCTTTAAAAAAAAATTTTTTTTTATGTGTGTAGTACTGAGGATTGAACCCAGAACCTCATACATGCCAGGCAAGTACTTTACCACCGAGCAATATCCCCAGCTCATTTACTCTTTTGATAAATTGAACTATACACATAAGCCTTGTAAGATTCTAAAATGATTTGGAAACATTTTTCATCTACCCCTGAAAATACATTCTAATGCCTTTACCAACAGTCCCTGTAACCAAATTAGTGTTTTGTGGCCTTAATGTATTAGTTACTTTTCTCTTGTTGCTGAGACAAAATACCTGACATCCAAAATTGGAAGGGAAGAGGTTTATTAGGCTTACAGTTCATAGAGGCTTCAGTCCATAATCAGCTGTCTCTAAGGCTGGAATGGGAAACAGGCACTGCAGGGGAGAAACAACATGGTGCACAACGCAGCAAAGGTAACAAAAGGGTTGACCGGCATCTTTCGGCCCCTTTTGTCTTATTCAGACTACTTAGGGTAGGTAGCACTCACACCCTTAATCCTCGTGCTTTTGAGCCTTGCATTGCATCATGAATCAGTTCCAGCTTCACACACTCTAGATCAAGCCTATGCCCACATGAGACTTTGGGGGGGCATCTAGACCCAAACCATAACAATAGTTTATACCATTTAATATATTTGAAGGTGTAATAAAGTAGTTCCAACTTTCCTTTTTTTTCCATTTGTTTATCTGAAATCACAGTTCTGCACAGTGGACATGTTTTCTCTCTGTTAAACCACAAGGTAATGCACTCTTCACAAAATATATGCTGGCAGATGAGTAGAACTGGCTTCCAAAATTCATATTGAACAAATATCCACATCCGAACATTGTCTCTTTCTGGCAGCTACTCCATAACTTGGTCGTGTAAAAAACGTACATAAAACCTGTCCGAAAGTTCTCAAATGTCAAAAAAAAGTCCAACGGTTTTAGTAAGAGGTAGAGTAAAGCCAGCAATATCCCAAAGACTCCATCTAGTTACATTACCCAACTCCTCATAACTTAGAAGTTAATGAAACCAAACTCATATGGGAACAAAATTTGCTAATAAGACATAATTCTTCTAGAAGCATTTAAAAGGCACAATGAAAGAAGGCACCAATAAAATAAGTCATTTTAAGCCCACAAAGAGGAATTTCAGAATGAAGTAGTAATTCCAATAATCCAAAGTACTTCTCAGAAGCTCAAATGATCCAGTGTACGATTCAAGAAAATTAAGATGTGATAAAGTGACTGAGAATGAAAGGTATAGTATAAAAGAACAGAAGGTTCGGCTAGAATACCAGTAACCCAGTGCACTGAATCTTTGAGCACCTTTCTCTTACAAAAATCTGATTTACAATGCTTTTGTTTGCATACATAAAAGTTGTTAGGGCCGAGGATTTAGCTCAGTGGTTCTGCCACAAAAGCGCAAGGTTGTGAGTTCCATTCCCAGTACCAAAAAAAAAGTTGTTAGCAGCCCAGTTCCAAGAGAAATCCCTGTATGCTGCATAACATCCTACACAGTGACCCTCCTTCTTGTCTCCCTCATACCAGCCATGGCTTTCAAAGGTAAGTGCAAGTTAATTTATTTTTCTTTATATTTTGTATTTTCTTTATTATTTTG
>NW_004624816.1:2516748-2587227 GCF_000247695.1 Heterocephalus glaber
TTTTTGGTACCGGGGATCGAACTTGGGACCTTGCGCTTGCGAGGCAGGCGCCGGAACCACTGAGCTAAATCCCTGGCCCCTTTTTTTTGAGACACTCTCTCACTATGTACAGCAGTTCAGGCTGAACTTGAACTCACTGTGTGGCTCAGGCTGCCTCAAACACACAGAAATCCTCCTGAGTGCTGGAATTACAGGCGTGTAATTCCACATGCCCAGAAGGAGACAGACTGATGGAAAAGGAAAAAGTTTATTCCAAGTTAGCTCTGAAGAAGATGGAGGGACTATTATTACAAATCTCCATCTCACCTTGGTCAGGTATGCAAGATCTTTTATTGTAAGTAAGTGAGGGAAGGAATCTAAGGAGACAGTAGACAAGGATAAGTCGTTTCATCTTTGGTCATTCTCAGTTCCCTACCACCCTTATCAAAACAGGAATTTGACCTCCAGGGCTGGCATCTGCACATCCCTTTCACACTGATATCACTTGTTTCGTGACAGGGCGTCATGAGCTGAGGAGAAGCATGAAGAAGCTTACAGAAACACATTATCTTTTTTAAAAGTTCTAGTTTTCTTTTTTTTTCTTGGTACTGGGATCAAACTCAGGACCTTGCGCTTTCGAGGCAGGTGTCGGCACCACTGAGCTAAATCCCCAGGCCAAAACTCCTAGTTTTTAAAGATTCATTTTACCCTCTCAATTACAATATGGCATTAATGGCCGTTGATTTCCATCACCTAGCTTTGTTATTTCATCAGAGATTTATAAAAGTGATAAATTAACCCCATAATTATTCCATTCATTTTTTTATTACCATACTTATTATTATCCTGAAGTAGTTAGCACAGAAAAGAAAGGGTAAATGTTTCTTTCTCTATATTAGAAATATTTAGGGATGGCCAGTTTCTAGCATCCTCCAAAGGTCACCAATTAGATATTTTTAAAATATAATCACAGGGCCAGGGATTTAGCCCAGTGGTGCCACCGCCTGCCCTGCAAGCACAAGGACCCAAGTTTGATCCCCAGTACCAAAAAAAAAAAGTTAAGTAAAATTTAATCACAGATTATAAAACATTTGATTCCAATTTGTTGCAGTTATAATTGTTATTGATGCTCACATTATCCCATCTCTAGCCAGGAGCAACCTCTAAGGCAGCCCCAGGCTCCTCTTGAACCATCCCAAGTCCCTGACAGTTTGCTTTCTGGCTATTACTATGTTCCAGGCTCATTTTATACATTTCCTGCAGATTCTCAGCACTATTTCTCCAAGGCGCTCTGGTTCCTTTTAGTAGGACCTGACAGACTGTAGTCTGGCATTATCAAGTAATTGCCTTTCTCCTGGCTCCTTCCCTATTTTTTTTTTTTTTTTTTTGGTACCGGGGATTGAACTCGGTTCCTTGCACTTGCGCAGCAGGCGGCAAAACCACTGAGCTAAATCCCCCGGCCAGCCCTCCTTCCCTATTCTGCAGTCACCAGTGTGTATGACCCAAATCTCATCACTCCCTTGCCCGAGGTCCTTCAAGGCCCTGTGTCACCCTTAGCACCACATCCCTCAGTAGCTGTTCACCAACTGACCCCTCCTTCCATTTCCTATTAGTCTCAACCCAGCAAAACTTAGCATTTGCAAATTTGTGTCCCCCACTCTGGGTCATGCTCCTTGTTTCAGGCTAATTCCTCAGCCAGAAACCTCCAGTCCCACTGCCTTCCCTAATTTCATCTCTTTGACCCAACTTTATCGTAGCTCAGGTATCATCTGCAGAGTGCTTTTTGTGGCCCACTAGGCCAGGATGCACCCTCTGTGCTGTTATCTCAGGCTACTGTCCTTGACCCCTGCTCACTTGTAGCTACCAAGCAGGAACTTTGTCAACCATCTTGTCCCCACCACACGATCACTGTGTTAGGTGGGAGAAGATACTGGCTCTTTTCCACTGTGGAGTAGGGTGAAGCTGTTACCCTCTTCAGCAGGTAATTGGTGAGGGAAGAGCGCTGACTCTGCTACACTGGATGAGTATCTGAGATGGGGGAGATTTTGCTCAAACCTTTTCCTTCTCCACTGCAGTTACAGCCACAGGCACTATATAGGTCAGGATGGAAAGGATGACACCAATTCAGGACCCACCTAGGCAAATGATGAGGAGCAGGGGCCTGGAGACTGATTAGATTCTTCCTGGATAGAGATCTGCTGCTGCTGCTTGCCGTGAAGGAACTGGTCTTATGTAGTAAATCTTAGGTTCTGGAACAGTATCTTCTTAGGTTATTGGGACTACTAAACAAAGTCAATCTCACTTTGCACAGTGCGACATTTATAAGCATTCAAAACATGTGCCTTGTGCCTGCCCCAAGAACAAGGATAAAACTGGGCTTTAAAGTCTTTTAATACAAGCCTTCCCTCAAAGTCAACAAAAGAGAAAAAACAGCTAAAGTTATACTTTCCAAGTTGAGGGGAAAATGGTTCTCCTTGGTTGGCACAGGGACATGTAGAGGTCGAACAGGTCAACTCGGAGAAACCTGGAAAACCAGTCAGAAGAACAAATCCCAACAGGAAGGTCTTTGTCTGTAATGATCCTGGCAACTGGAAGGCAAATGTGCCAGAGCTGAATCACCTGATAGTAGGGCTGACTGGCTTATAGTCTCACATGTAAACTCTACAAGGACGATTTTTATTCACTGATGCACCTAAAATAGAGCCTGGCCATAGTTGAAAAACATTTGCAGAACAAGTGGTATGATCTGCCTTTCTTCCACCGGCATCCCCAAATTCCAAATCTGACCACACCCCTGAGCCACCTGCATGTGCCGCTACAGAAGACAACCTGGAGTGGTGGTGACTATGGTGCGTGTGCCACAGGAGGCTGCATCATTCAACCCTCTCAAAGTTTCGCCATCACTGCCCTAGAGTAAAGGTGGGGAGACTGGAAGGCGGCTCGGGGCGGTACGGAACGGAGAACAAGCCCAACCTTTCCATGTACTGGGGCGGAGTGGGGACCTTGTTTCTGTCTACGTCTAGAGCAGACCCAGATTCCAGTCCCACTCGCAGCCCACTAGCAAGCCCCATACCCAGCGGTGTCCTTGATTGATCACACACAAACATCAGGAAAGGTTAAGGAATTTTCTTTATTTTTTACAAATTAAGTCTATGTAGATATATATTTTTGAATCAAAAACACCTTTGTCTTCACAGTATGAGTTAGAGAATGCAGCCTGAGCTGAAACCAAGGAACTAGAAAAGAAAGTGGAAATTACAGTGATACTTGTATTAAAAACCTGTTAGGCATTTACTTTTAAAGTACTTTCTTTGTATGTTGTCATTCTTGGCACTGTTTCTAAAGAAAAACTCCATTATTCCAAGCAAAAAAGCACAAGAGGTGGAGTTTGGCTTCAAGAGGTGGATTTCAGATTCTCAGGCTTGGCAAAGAATCACCAAATTTAAGAAGAGTTGCTAATGGGGGAAGTCCCTTTAGTAAGGTCTCAAGCCAGAGGACAGAGGCAGCAGCTAAGCCAAAGAGCAGCATCCTCAGGGTAAGTGAGCCATTCTGGGTGGTGTGCCACTCCAGGAAGTTTCATGGGATGGCTTAGCAACACAGCACGCTACAATCAGCAGCCACTGTGTCAAACTGTGCGCTGGATGTGAACAGGGAGATTCACAAATAGCATCCCGCTGATAATGCACTTTCAATGGCTTGGCCCCCTTGCATTAAAACCCATGAGTAGCCAGGGCCATGACCACTTTTGATGCTGCCCTTCTGTGTAAGCTGACTGTGGCAGCCCACAGGAAAGGAACTGGTGATCCACCATTAGGACTGCTCATCCACACCTATAACCATAAAGCTGCAGGGAACTGGAACTCTTGCAAGTTTGGTCACCTGACTCCTACCTGCAGATTTCTGGAAACAGGTGAGCAGACCAAAAATTAAAGTGCATCTATAAAATGAACATTTATCTACTCCCCTGAACCTCTGGCCTAACACTCCCAAAGTGTCCAGGGAAAAGTGCACTGAAGGGCTCTTAAGATGCTGCCTCCCAAATCATCAGAGCACTGTTTTACTTATCTGTACTAGGACACTCAGTTGAGGGGATCTGTCCTCCACTGACCCCCAAAGTCTTTAGATTTGTCTGGCAGGATTCAGAGACTCAACCATTCCCCTTCCTTATCCTTCCTCTCTTGGGACCTTTAGTCACAGCCACCTGGTGGAGGCCATTCAGTAATTAAGGTGACAACCAATTTTTAAAACAAGAATACAGAAAGGGTCAATTTGGGAATTCTGTGTTGTCTTGTCTTGCCATATATACTCAGCCTTTTCATAAATGCCTGATGAGACTTAAAGTCTTCCCTTTCTGCTGAAATCCTCCCACCCTGTGGATGGAAAGCAGACAGATTCCCTGAGGGTCAGGCAGGGGTGGGAAAGAGAATGCACAGAAGCCTACATTCCCTTTGTGATGGCAAGGCAGAAGGCATTTGCCTGACAAGCTTGTAAAGCTCAGAGGAAGCAAAGCATCCATCAAAGGGGCTCTTTGCTTTCTTTGTAGGGCTGTTAGCTCAAATATGAGCCTGAGTTAACTACAGGGCCAGCGAAACTCTTCCTAGTAGAAAACACACTGCCCAGAGTCTATAGGAACTGTGTGCAAACCAAACAATGTTGAGGAAGGGTGAGCTGAGGTGGCTCTAGCAAACAATTTGGGGTCCGCTGGGTGAGGTTCGGTGGGAACATGGACTCCTGGAGTTTTCTCTCTCTGCTGGCCCCACTCCTCACTGAGGTGGCCTGGCTGCCAGAGCACAACAAGAGCCTATAGATGGGCTGACAAATGGGAGGAAGAACCCCAGGAATACGAAGCCAAACTCCAAACTATATTCTGCTAATCAGTTTTTTGATCAAAAAATTCGAAATAGAGAAAACCACAAAGTACAAAAGCTTTTCTGATGCCTTTCATTATCATAGAACACGCCACCTTGTAATGTGTGCAAAGAGGAAAGGAGGGGTGGAGGGAGAGAAGCCAAATTGAGAAAGGCTGGATGTTCATCTCACTTCTTCTCTTTCTTCTTGTCCTGTAAATGGAGAAAAATCACCCAATTATTTCCTTGCATCTGATATGTAAGCTCAAACTCCTAAATGATACTCTGGTTAGGGTCTAGAACCTGGTCATCAACAATGAGAAATGCCCTCAGCTCAGCAAGAACTGAACCTCAACCAGCTTCCACGGGTGGCCCTTCCCCAAAGCAGCTGACAGACTACGGAGAAAAAAAAGATTAAGCAGTTGTCCCAGCCTCACGTCAGGAGGACCTGCTTGGGCTGCCTGACCACCTTTGGCTACTCGGTCACCACAGCTCAGATCCCAGAAGTCTCATAGCCAAACTAAGGGCATGGCCACCAACTTTCCATCAGAACCGGGAAGTGATCCATGGCGGAGGGTGAGCACGAATCCTCAGCATAAACTGACATTTAGAAACAGTCCCGTCCAGGGGATGTGTCAGTCTTAGGCAGAAAGAGCTGTGCTGCTCCAATGGAAACTAGGGCACCTGCTTGGTCCTCGGTCCAACTGCGGCACAGCCCAGACAGAAGCACCAATCCTATCTGGTCAGCTGCCTCTCCTACCACTGTGCTGCCTCAAGTTCCAGAACAGTCTGTCAAGAATTTAAACCCTGTGGCTTCATTCTTCCCCCACTCCTAGGCTGTTTGATATAAAATGTTTCTTTGTTGCCTTCTATTTATTTATTTTTGCCTTTCTGTTCTTTCATTTTTTGGTGCTGAGGACTGAACCCAGGGCCTCACACTTGCTAGACAAGCATTTTACCACTACCTAAATTCCCAACCCCTAGAACGTTTGGGAAAAAAATTAAGACTAACAAATGAGTAAAATTGGTCTACTTCTCCTCTGTACAGTGGCACATGCCTATAATCCTAACAACTTGGGAGGCTTACAAGTTCAAGGTCAGCCTGGAGAATTTAGAAGACCCTGTCTCAAAATAAAAAGGGTGGGGATGCAGCTCAGTGGTAGAGCAATTCCCTAGCATGCACAACATCCTGTGTTTAATACTCAGTACTGAGGGGGGAAAAAAATCTTTAAAAGTTGACTTGTCAGTATTATATGACATCTTCTTCAGTATTTTTCTTTTTATTTTTTGGAATATGGGAGATTAAAGCCAGGGTCCAGCCCTTTTTTATTTTTTGAGACAGGTTCCTGCTAAGTTCCCCCAGGCTGGCTTGAACTTTTGATCCCCCTGCTTCAGCCTCCCAGAATGCTGGAATTACAGGCATGCACCACCACACCTAGTTTACAGTTATCTTTCTGAGTCCTATATAGCCTTTAAATTCTTCATATAGTATATTGTTTCTTAGTGCTACTGAAGCTCTTTTCCCTTTGATACTAACCTCAGGGATTAGTTAAGAGGAAAAAGAATTTAAAAGGATTGTTTTATTATTATTATTATTATTATTTTGCAGTACTGGGGATTGAACTCAGGACCTTGTGCTTGCCAGGTAGGCACGACACTACTGAGCTACATCCCCGGCATGTTTTTGGTTTTAAAGACAGGTTCTTACTATATAGTTCAAGTTGGCCTTGAACTCACTATGTAACCCAGGTTGGCCTTGAACTTGTGGTGATCCTCCTGCCTCAGTCTCCCAAGTGCTGGGATTATAGGCATGTGTCACCCTAAAAGGATTTTTACTCGTTGCTTTTTCTCCACCAGGTAAAGACTTCTGGTTTGCCTCTTGCACAGCAGGCTGCCTTACCCTAGGTTTTAAATCTGAATTGTACACTGAGCTGAAGAGCCATTCTCTCAGCTGTGGGCTACAGGCTGACTAACCTTTTCATTCATTGCCAGGATCATCATGAGTTTTCTGAAGAGAGTAACGAAATCTAAGAAGAGATCAACACAGTGCCTGAAAGAGAACAGACCCAGTTACAAACTCCATTTCCTACTTTCTTTTAACCACAAGTCCACAAAGCAGCAGACCACAACCCCCACACTCACCCACAAGTCAGCACCTCTAACACTGCACCCTAACTAAGGAAGTAAAACTCTGGTGTCTGGGATCCATTTCAACTCAGCATACAGAATCAAGACACTGGGCTTGCAACTATGCAGAGATCCCAGTTGGAACCTGAACTACAAATTAATTATGAGACTTCGAGAGGATCACTATACTTAAAAACTGTGTACATCGGGCCAGGGATTTAGCTCAGTGGTTTCGCCGCCTGCTGCGCAAGCGCAAGGACCCGAGTTTGATCCCTGGTACCAAAAACAAAAAAACTGTGTACATCTTATTCACACTGTTAAAGATTTAAAGAATACAGAAACCATAAAAAGTAAAAGGAGAGGGCTGGGGATTTAGCTCAGTAGCACAGCGCCTGTCTGGCAAGTGTGAGTTTGATCTCCGGTACCAAAAAACAAAAAGGAAAAGGAAAAAGACTCCTTTGAGCCAGGCATGGTGGGACATGCCTATGATCCCAGTGCTGGAGTGGCTGAGGCAGGATTACTGGGAGTTCCAGGCCAGCCTAGGCTACAAGGCCAGCCTGAACTATATAGCAAGATCCTGTCTCAAAAAAACAAAAAACAAAAAATACTCCGAGGATTTAGCTCAGTGGCACCTCGCCTGTCTCGTAAGTGCAAGGTTGAGTTCGATCCCCAGTACAAAAAACCAAAAAGACCGCCACCCCCATACACACAAAAGACTCCTTTGCAACAATCCCTCCTAGAACTAGCTATTATTGTACCTATGGAGAACTGAGGCTGGGGTGGGGTGGTGAAGCTCAGCAGGAGGGCAGTTGCTCAATTTGCATGGGTCGTGGGTTTATTCCTCAGAACCATTATGGAAGAAATAAAAATAAAACTATGGAAAATAAATATATATTATACATTTTGGAAAATATGCTATCTTTTGGGAATTGAGGGAGACTATGCCACTGAATCATAGTATCAAAACCATGCTATCACATCCACTCCTGAAGCCTGGCCATAGAAGTTCAGCCATGGCATAGAATAGCACACTTAGGGCCCGGGATTTAGCTCAGTGGTTCCGCTGCCTGCCTTGCAAGTGCAAGGACCCGAGTTGTTCGATCCCTGGTACCAAAAAAAAAGAATAGCACACACACTTCAACATTTCTCAGTACAGACCAGTTCTCACACTCACCAGATATAATCCTTATCTCCATGTTCAGCTTTTTCAATAATGAGTTGAGTATCAAAAAGGACAAAGCCACACATGACCACCAGTCCCATATACAGGTTTGCCTAACAGAAGAATGAGAAAAAGTTACCATATGGTAGTTGTAGTACAGGAAAAAAAACCCCAGTTATATTTTCCGTCTTTTGGCCACTTGAAAGTACACACAATGGACAATAAAGATGACCATATTATTTCCCAAGACACTTTTAGTTTGTGTTCCTTTCTGAGACAGGGTCTCACTATGTAGTTCAGACTGGCCTTGTAGGTAGCCGAGGCTGGCCTCAAACTCTCAGCAATCCTCCTGCCTCGGCCTCCCAAGTGCTGGGACTACAGGTGTGCACTACCACACTCTTTGAGGTCACCGGAAGACTGTCCACGATTTTCACAAGTCAGTGCTGGACTGGCAAAGGAACTGAACAAATCATCCTCTCCTGAGCTGTACTTCCAGTTCCGCCAGAGGCTCTGTCTGGAGGAGTGGGTAGGTAAGCCTTGGAGTACACTGCCCAAAGGTGAGTATCATGGAGAAGTCTTAACCTGTCTTGCTTTAGGTTGAGTGAGAAAAAGGCACTGTGAGGCAAGTGGTTGCTGGAAAGGTCTGTGCAAAATCTTACCTGGAAAAGCCAAACAGATCCAAAAAAAAGGTTCCCAAGAGAAGACAAGACCATCAGGCTCATGGCTGACATCAAGATACCTGTTAAGACATGGCAAGAAGTTATCTTGAGAGACGCTGAAGCGAAGTAAGACAAGCTCATTACTGCCATTTCTTACTTTACCCCAAAATGAAGGCTTTCTGAACGAAATAATGGAAACAAAGCTTGTATACACAGGGAGGGGAGGGGCTTGAGGGAGGATAAAATAAAATAAAATTTATTTTTAAAAAAATGAAGGCTTTCTACCATCAACGTAATAGTCACAAGGGAGTTAACATAGGGAAGGAGTGAGAATTCTGGCTAGAGCAGACCCCACTGTTTCCAGTCCACACCTACCTCCCAGAAAGAGGTAGCTCCGGCGCCTAGCATAGAGTGCACTCAGGGTGAAGCAGGTGAAGATCATTGCTGTGCCCATGAAAGCGGTGGGAAGGATGCTGTTAAAGAGAAAGACCACTTGAGGACTACAGATATGTGACCTCTATTTAGAAGGTATATTTATAAAGGTAAAGAGACAAACACTACTGCTGAAAACAGTTACCTAGGATTGACAGCAATGCACAACTCCAGAGCAGGGCCCAGGCCAACTCCTAGAAAACAAAACCCCCAGAACACAATATTACCATCAACTCTTCAAGAAGAGTTGATCATCCAAAAGCTGATCATTAATAACACAGGTACACTCATGCTTCTACAAAAATCTGTTTTAAATTATTTATGTAAATGAAAATAATTGAATCTCTCTCCTCTTCCTTAATCAATAAAGAGGCTGGGTGTGGTGGCCCACACCTGAAGTCCCAGCAGTTGGGAGTCTGAGGCAGGAAGATTTCAGTGAGTTCAAGGCCACCCTGAATTACATAGCAAGATCCTGTCTCACAAAAACAAAACAAACAAACAAAAAACTGTAAAGAGAATTTATACCCAAATTAGTTATTTATAGACATGGCTACAAAAATGTCCTCTTAGTTGGATGTGGATTACACCAAGAAAAACAGAAACTAGAAAAAAAATGAAGTATCAAATATTGAAATCAAGTATTTTTGAGCTGGAATGATATGCAACTATAATGTGGACCAGATCAGGAATCAGAATAAAAGTTGCCAGGCCAGTAACCCTGCAGTAAGACAGGACTGACTCCCTTTGAAAGACAGGTTCTGCAAAGGGACACCTGCCAACAGAAAGGCAACCTGCTCTGACCCAGTATTTCTCCTACCCTGCCCATTTCCTCTCTCCTGATAATTCCATCCTTTAATGCCTTCAAAAACTAGCTAATCTAAAAATCTTAATCCCCAAGTCCCTTCCTTTCTAAAATTTCAACACTATATAGATCAGATCACACTGTCACTCAGAACAAGCTGTACCAATTCAAATGTCATTTTGTAAGTATTTTTATTAGGTAGCTTGAGTCCTGCTTCCTTTAATGATAAGTCTAGAAGAGTGCCACTTGTAAGAATTAGCATATTGTCTCTCCAGTGCAACGAATCTCAATGTATCGCTTTAACAGAACAGAAACTCCTGATACACTGGTCAGTATGGGGCCAACTAAGCAGATTCTCAGGCCTAGTTCAGTCCTGAGCACACATTGCCTATTTTTGGATACAAAAATAGAAATCACAAAAAGCTTACCCTAGAAATGGCAAACAAGGATAATAATAAATAAGGCAAAACATACTCAAGCACAAGTATCACTGGATAGTACACAAAGCTAGAGAGACCTGAAGAGAAAGTCTTTTAAAGGAATTCTACAAATGGAATGGGCAAATAAGAAAGTATGCCCGTTGGGGTAAATCAGAATAAATACAAATCTCAGGCTTTTGTCTAAACAGATACCAAAAGCACAGTCCTCCCCTCCCTTCAAAATTACATCGAGGGGGCCAAGGATTTAGCTCAGTGGTGCCTCCGCCTGCCGGGCAAGCAAGTGCAAGGTCCTGAGTTCGATCCCCAGAACAACAAAAAAAATTAAATGGACACTTTAGCACACCTGTTAAATGGACACTTTAACATACCTGTAAGGAAAGCAAATCCAGCAAGAAGTCCCAATCTTTTCTGCTCAGTCTCACGGCTATGAGGTGTTGCCATCAGCCAAATCATCAACCCCAGGGAGCCCAAGGCAGACAGTAGACCAGCCTGTCAGAGGCGATCAATAATTAAGTAACTGAAAATTTTCAGGAGACCTTGTTAAGTTCAAATAGTCATTTGAATTTTCTAATATTTGCTTCTAACTTGGAAGCAGGGAAAAAGGCAGTGTTTTCTCAAGGGTGCAGAGAGAAACCAGACGTTTTGAAGGTCAGGACCATGGTGATAATGAAGGCTGTTCTGGTTTGGGCAGTCCATTAACTAAGTACAACTACAAGTCAACTACAACTAGTGAGTCTTGCCCAAGAAATAGAAGATGAATCAAACTGACAAGTGCTTGAAGCACATTCCATTTGCAGAAGTAGAAATGACTTCCTTTAAATTACTGAAAGAAAAAAAGTGCCAGGTCACAGTGGCACATGCCTGTAATACCAACTATTAGGAAGGCTGAGGCCCGGGGAACTTAGAGAGACCCTGTCTCAAAATAAAGAACAAAATGAACAGAATGTAGCTCAGGGCAAAGGCCCTGTTTTCAATACCCAGTACTGAGAGGAAGAAAAAAAAAAAGAAAAACAAAGCATACATATACACATACAGAACAAGAGGTAGAAAAAACCTGAAAACTACTATTTACTTCTGGATGATGCAATAAGTGAGGTTTGTTTGTTTTGGTTGAGACAAGGTCTAGATGGCCTCAAACTCTGAGCAATCTTCCTGCCTCAGCCTCCCAAGTGCTGGGATTATAGGTGTAGGCCACCATGCCCAGCCGAAGGTTTTTTTTGATACTTTTTTCTTATCACTAGTCTGTTTCTGAATTTTCCATAATAAATGTGGTAACTTTTGTAATAAAGAAAAAATTTTTTTTGTTTTTTGAGACAGAGTCTCCATACGCAGTTCAGTTGTCCTTAAACTCATGGCATTCCTCCTGCCTCAGCTCACTGAATACAGTTGTGAGCTACTCTGCCTAGCTACAAAAACATTTTTTTTCAGCCAGGCATGGTAATACATTCCTGTAATTCCAGCACTCCAGGAGGATCACCACAAATTCCAGGCCAGCCTCAGGTACATAGTGAGTTCAAGGCTAGCCTGGACCACACAAGGAGACCCCATCTCAAAAAATAAAAAATCAAGCCAAACCAAACCAATTTTTTTTTTTCATACCAGGGATCGAACTTGGGACCTTGCGCTTGTGCGGCAGGCGCCAGAACCACTGAGCTAAATCCTCGGCCCTCAAACCAATTTTTTAACATTTCTTTTTTAATAAAGAAATTTGGGAAGAAAAAGTAAAAAAATTCGTATGTGTTACATATAGGTACCAGCTCTGCAAGATGAATGTAATCATTATGTACTGCAAACATGTACTAATAAAATAATCTAAAAAATAAAATAAACATAGGAAAAGCTACAGGCATTACAAAAAAAAAAATCATTAAGGATAGATACAGACACTGAAGTTCCTGCCCTCCTTTGTTTTTTTTTCCTTTTTTTTTTTTTTTTTTGGTACCAGGAATTGAACCCAGGGTCTCGTGGTTGCTAGATAGGCACCGAACCACTGAGCTACATCCCCAGCCTCCTGCCTTCCTTTGAAGCAGTCACATTATAAAGTCAGAGTGGACAATGAATTGGTGAGTGCTGGTCATTGCTCCTGAAAGAAATATAAGGTTAGGTTCCTGAAAGCCTCTAGTCACACTTTTGCAAAAAAAGATTAATATATAAACTTGAATTATGAGTCTTTCTGTTTAAGGATCCCTTATTTATCATAAATTGCTGATTCATTAATGTTGAACTCAGAGCCAACAGTACTATAGCTACTGCCTGAACAAAGTAACATATTTTTTTTTCTCCCTAAGATGTATCACAATTTTAGACAGCACTACACAAGCACTTTAGCACTATGCTGTTTCCACTTCAAACAGCAAAATCATTCAAAAAAGGACACAAAAATGGGCTGAAAGTGTAGCTCAGTAGTTCCACATGTGAGGCCCTCAGGCTAATCTTTACACCAAATAACAATACCCCCCTCCTGCTGCAACCCAAAATACACAGTGGTAGCATTAATAGGTGCCAGGACCCTTTGAAAGGGACACTTGATTACAGTATGAGAACTAAAACAAGAAGGCAGTGTTCTTTCCTGGCCTCCACCAGAAACATGGGATTATGGGCGAATCAAAATTTTCACCACTCTGTGCACATCTGCAAAAAAAATGCTACAAGTATTGATGTGGGAGTTACAAATTTTGGCAAGTAGGTGAGTTCCCAAATACAGCTCGATGAATAAGGAAGATTAGCTACTTTACATTACTTTAAAAAAACAAAATCCACAACCAGAAACCAAAAGGGCTAACCTTGTTTAGAATTAAAAAATCAAAGAAAGTGTTGCCCTTTGAGCGTCTGGAGTTAATTCTTCACACAATCCTTGCCAAGAGATGTTTGAGCAGGACAGTTTTCTGCAGTGGCAAAGGCCAACACAAACACATCCCTCTATATATGCTAGCTAAAAAGGACATTGTAAAAAGAGACAAAACTTAGTTACTGAGAACTCCAAACTTTTTATTCTTCAAACTGTGCCTTCTATTCCTGCTGGCCAAACCCAAACACTCCCACAACATAGGAAAATAGGAAGCTAAATAGAGAATAAAAGGGTCAAATCCATTAAGGTTTCAATTCTGCTTCTTCTGATAACCATACAATTGGTGTTTTGTATCCAACTACTCCGCAGTCATTTAGGCAACAAAGAGAGAAACTACAGAGGTGCTGCCATGTGGAAGAATCTTCTCATTCAAGCATATCATGTTTCCATGGATGGGGAGGGAGTGTCTTGTACGTCAGCAGTGGCAAGGTTAAAACATTTTGTTTTTGGGGCCGGGGATTTAGCTCAGTGGTTTCCCACTTGCAGCGCAAGGACCCGAGTTCAGTTCGATCCCTGGTACCAAAAAAACAAACAAACAAAAAAACCATTTTGTTTTCTATACCTAAAGAGGCACAGCTGCCAGTAAATGTAAATGACTTTCCCTGTTTTGATTTAATGGCCAGCTGAGTTCACATCTCAAACTACTGATAAGAATTAAGAAAGGTTACAGGATTGGACCACCCTACCGAGCTGGTTTCTTCCTGACTGGTTTCTTCCTGACGCAGTTTGTACCATGCCATCACAGCAACCAGAGAGAAACCCATTCTTACCTGAATGAAATGAGTGACTACATGGACATAGGCTCCTGCAGCTGCCAGAAACATACACAAGGCAAAACTGGCATAGACCTTCTTCAGGTGCTGCTGTGTTGAAGGGGTTCTAGGAAAGAATATTTATAACATCCATCACTCCTGGACCAATCTCATCTGTAAACTAAGAATTATTTCTCTTCCTTAGGGGGGAATATGTTAAAGTTATATTACAAATAGTTCTGAGATATTTTAAGAAGAGTATATTATAATAAAAAAGAATGTTGTGAAAATAGTTTAAGAGAATCTTAAATTCTAGGAAAGGGCCAAAGCCCAAATTTATGAACAATCAGTACCCAAACAAGAATAAATGACACCCGCCCCCCCCATACCAGGGATCAAACTCAGGACCTTGCTCTTGTGAGGCAGGTGCAGCACCACTGAGCTAAATCCCCCGCCCATAAATGATGTTTTGATCACACAGCAGCCCTTAAAATTTGGGAATTTTTATCAGGTTCTCTGGAGTCTAGCCAAGTTCATTTGTTAATTTATACATATACAAATTGATAAACTATGAAAAGAAACCAGAAATGACAGAAAATGCAGTCACAAACCAGTCAAATTTAAAACACTTACATATGAGAAAATTTTAGAAGTGCATCAAAGTTGATCTTCCGATCAAATATGTTCATGGTTCCAGAGTCCGTGGGACAGAGCCTCTGCTCTGTAGAATCAAGAATAAAGAAAAGTTATTATAAAGACACTACAATGCATGAAACAGCACAACCAACCTTCTTATTAAAAATAGCAACATTTAAGTTCAGAAAAATAAAAAGTTATCTAAAATCCCACAGCCTTAACAACCATTTTCATTTTTATCTATGTCCTAGAATACATTTACAGTCACTGTGAACCATTTTAAAGATGACAAAGGAAAAAAACCTCTTGTTTTCACTCAATTCTTTCAGAAGGTAATTTGCCCCTTAAGATAGTAAGAGAGGGGGCTGGGGCTGCTTGGTAAGCAAGGTCCTGAGTTCAATTCCCAGTATGGGGGGGGGGATAGTAAGAGAAATTCTCAACTAGCAATCTAGTTAAAGAAACCCATAAATCAATTTCATGTCATTCTTTTAAAATGCTACAGTACCTGGCATGGTGGCGCACACCTGTAATCCCAGCACTCAAGAGGCTGAGGCAGGAGGACCACTGTGAGTTTGAGGCCAGCCTGGGCTACACAGCGAGTTCAAGGCCAGCCTGAGCTACATAGTAAGACCCTTAAAAAAAAAGTAAGTAAGTAAAGCTGTACTAAGACTGTCATTCTACACTTGACCTTAGCCAAACGGCCGAGAAGTGACAGGACTGTCCTTTTAAATATGCACACGCAGGAATTTTCCACTTAACACATTCTAAAACTAAATTGAAAGGAATTCACAATTTTATTTTTTTTCGAGACAGGGTCTCACTATGTAGTTCAGGCTGGCCTTCAACCTGCTATGTAGCCAGGCTGGGATCAAACTCTTAGTGATCCTCCTGCTCAGCCTTCTGAGTGCTGGGATTACAGGCACGGGCCACCACATCTAGCTGGAATTCACAATTTTAAAAGGAAGAAAATTCTATACCCCTATGAAGAGAAATTTGGGCAAAAAGGGTTTGTTTAGTTTTGGTTTAGTTTGATTAGAACAGTTCAAGGTTTCTTCTATATTCTTCACCAAGATGTCCTAAGTGTAATATTTTACCATATTTGCTTTATCATTCATATCTACCTAGTACCTATACTTTAAAAAATTGTCAGGAAAGGTTTTTGCTTTTTGTTTTTTGGGGTTTTTATTTTGGTACTGGGGACCTTGCGCTTGCGAGGCAGGCACAATGCCACTGAGCTAAACCCCTGGCCACCTGCTTTTTTTCTTGGTACTGGGGATCGAACTCAGGACCTTGCGCTTGCAAGGCAGGTGTCGGAACCACTGAGCTAAATCCCCGGCCCTGCTTTTTGTTTTTTTAAGACAGGGTCTCACTCTGTAATTCAGGCTGGCCTCAAATTGCCTCATGGTAATCCTCCTGCCTCACCCTCCCAAATGCTAGCAGGCATACATGCATGGCTAGGAAGGGCATTTTAAGTGAACCATACCTCAGTTATATTATAACACCATTAAGTCACGCATTTAAGTTTTGCTCCCTCTCTCACCTTGCATGCAATCCTAAATAAGCAATATGATCAAGAGCTTTCACCTTTCCTAAATATAAATCCCTAAATTATTAGACCTAGGATATCCATCTATTTCAAATTAATAAAAAAGGGGGGAGAGGAAAAATAGGATTCACACACAAAAGATAAAACTGTTTGGCTGTGCCCAGTGGCACACATCTGTAATTCTAGCACTTGGGAGGCTGAGGCAAGAGGATCACCATGATTTCAAGGCCATCCTGGACTACACAGTGAGACCCTCTCTCAAAAACAATGAACAAAGGGGCCAGGGATTTAGCTCAGTGGTTCCGCTGCCTGCCTTGCAAGCTCAAGGACCCGAGTTCAATCCCCAGTACCAAAAAGAAAAACAAACAAACAAACAAAACACACAAAAAAACCACCAAAAAGAGAAGCTGTCTGAAAGGCTAACTACTAATGCCCATTCTAATCAGCACATACCCCAATGCTCACTCAGCATGATTAATCTAAGCAATTAATTATACAATCATGAAATCAATTTCCTGAGGAAACTTGGAGCAGTGTTAAGAGACAACTCTTAGAATTCATAAGCATCACTACCAGTTTTCTTGAGGCACTCCTCCCTCAAGGAAACAATCACGATGGCTGGCTGGCTTTCTCCCATCTCCTTTCTCTCACCACTATCCTACTCACCTTACTTTTGTTATTTCTGTTCCTAAGGATGGATACAGTTGAAAGGCTGAAGAACCTACTAAAGTGGCTGGTCTGTCTAAGTCATCCAGCTCTGGGCTCTCTTGATCTAGATGGTGCAATTATTGCAGGCTGTTGCAAAGTCAAGTACAGCCTTCCTAAACCATGATGAATGCATCCTCTAGAGAGCACACTTACAGGACGGCAGAATTCAGGACCTGGAAAGTCGTTGTTTAAGGCATCCATTAACACCCCTAATGACATCCCTAGACAGAACTTGCAACAATACTGAAGCAACGTGCAAAGTCAACCTTACCAGTACTCACAACAGCAACCGAGAAGTATCTATTGCTTCCAATTTCAAGAATCAAAAGGAGAGAGAACCTCAAATACCCAGAGGACTGTTAGAAAGGGCAATACTCATGTAACCAGACTCCTCTGAGTGGAGAGGACATCAGCAGAAACTACTCTTTTCCAGTTTGCCCTTTGATATTTCCCAGGGATACTGACTCCCTCTTTCTGGGACTCTTTCTTTAAAACTTTATTATTTTTTATTAGCATATTTGCAGGACATAATGATTACATTCATTGTGGATTCTCCTTCAAGTGTTGTGTGGGTGAGCAGGAAGATGTCAAATAATAAACCCATTTTTTTTATATTACTACCTTTTCCAAAATTTAAGAGATATGTGTAAGTACTAAATTTTAGAGATGCAAAAGTTCACTGCAATTTTAATAGCATTATGAAGAAAAAAGAAATGTAAGAAAGTATATATTCAATATATATGACATAATGTATATGACATAATTTATTTTAGAAATGTTAAAAACTGGGCCAGGGATTTAGCTCAGTGGTTCCACCACCTGCCTCAAAAGCACAAGATCCCAAGTTTGATCCCCGGTATCAAAAAAAAAAAAAAAAGAAATGTTAAAAACTGAGGGAAAAATAAGTTTTAGAATCGAGAAATTAAAAGAAGCAAGCTATATCATGTACTGGTACAAATTCCCTATGATGAATGTTATCATTATGTATATCTAAAATGTACCAATAAATGTTTTGCTTAAAAAAAAAAATCAAAGTATAACAGTTTGATCTAGGGTCGTTCCAAACAGACAATAACTAATGTATAAACAAGTACCAAGATATAATGTTTATGCAAGTTTTACCAGATAGAATAAACTTACCAGGTTTCTACCTTAGCCTCAATTGGTCATGCTCAGAAACTAACAAGACACCTATATTTTCAAAAGCCAATATGCAAACTCAGTTGAACAAGATTAAATTGCACTCGTAACTCAAAAATAGCAGCTCTCATATCAAAAGTATTTTCAGTCACAAGAACAGCTGGCTCTTAACAGAGCTTCAAGTATTCAAAACCATTAAGTAACTCAGCTATCCTAAAAGGAGGATCCCACAGTTAAGTGAAAATCTTTGCTTAAAAAAGTATAAATCTGGCATGGTGGCATATTCCTGTTTAAAAAAAAAAAAGCATATTAAAATTACATTATATCACGCTTATTTTTAAAGTAAAGAAAAAAATTACAAGTTGCTCCAAAATTCAACATAGTGGCTCTAACATACATGTGAACCTGTAACAAAATCATCAACAATTCTGGTCTATCTCACCCTAAACCACAAATCCTACAGAAATCTAGATATTGGATCCTCTCCCTCCCCTCAGTTCTATAAATACTCAGTTCTAAAATAGGGAGGGGATTATTTACATAAAATAAAACCTGGACAGAGCCTCCTGAAGTCATGGGAAATTTGTCTAATGCTGCATCAGCAAACATGAAACAAATGTTCAGGCATTAATGATAACCAAATTTCTTTAATTTGGTTCAGGGCCTCATTTTATGCCTTCATCCTTAGGAGAGCAGGAACCCTAAATATTGTCAGAATCTGTCAAAATTTTTCTTCTGTGGCCAGCCTCAGCAGAGGTACTCAAAATTATAAAACAAAAAGCTGGGCCGGGGATTTAGCTCAGTGGTTCTGCTGCCTGCCTCAAAAGTGCAAGATCCCGAGTTCAATTCCCGGTACCAAAAAACAAAAACAATAAAACCAGAAACTGTCATGTATTCAGTATTCATTTTAAGTAGTCTTGAAAAATAACTTGCTGAGGGATGGGGATATAACTCAGTGGTATAACATTTGCCTAGTATGCATGAGGACTTGGGTTCAACCCCCTAACACAAAAGAAAGAAGGTGGGGGAGGGAAGCCCAGGGGAGAGGAGAGGGGAGAGGAGAGGGGAGAGGAGGGAAAGGGAGAGGAGGAGGGAGAGGAGAGAGGGAGGCAGGGAAGGGGCAGGGAAGGGAGGGAAGGAGCCAGCCAGCCTGCCTGGTGGCTGGCCAGCCCCATGAATGCTGAAGCCTGGACAGAAGCTGCCTCAATGTATACGATTTAACATTACCAGCAAGTCAAAGAAAATAGGTTCACTTTTAAATATTAGATTGTGAACTGCTGTTTTTTTCCTCCTATTGTATTAATTCAACCATTTGAACTCTGTGCCCACATACCCAGCAGGTAACAAATTGAAACTTATAAGAAAAATTCTATATGGTTTTTAAAAAAGGGGACAATGGGGCTGGGGATTTAGCTCAGTGGTTTCGCCACCTGCTGCACAAGCGCAAGGACCCGAGTTCGATCCCCAGTACAAAAATTTTTTTAAAAAGGGGACAATGACTGTCATTTTTCAGTAACTCTTACATACTTCATAGTTTTCACTCTATAACCACTACTGTAATGTGTGAGGCTCTGGGTTCAATCTCCAGCAACAAAACGAACCAAGGATCACCTCCTGCTTTCCTCCTTTTTTAATCCTGGCTGTCATTTCCTTAGTTGTGTGACAAAAAGCAAGCTTCTGGCACTAATCCCCACTGTGCTTCAGTTTCATCATTTATAAAGTTCAGTAGTAATATACTGTATTTACTTCATAGGGCTGAGGATTAAGATAATACAATGAAGTATTTAGAATAGGGCTTTTTACATAGCACAAGCATACATTTTAACCAAAAAGTCTAGCTTTTAAAATTAGGCCGCACATGGTGGCACATACCTATAATCCAGCCCGTAGGAGGCTGAGGCAGGAGGAGCACCAAGAGGGCAGCTGGGACTACTTAATGGTAGTGTAGTTTGAAGCCAGCCTGAACTACATAGCGAGATCCTGGTTCAAGCTACCAAAAATAAATATGTAAATAAATAAAATTTGAAAAAATAATTTAAAAATAAAATTAATTTATCTTTGCAGTGCTGGGGGTTAAATGTACAGAGTCTTCCATATGCTTTTAAACTCCAGCCCCAAAAGTCTAGTTTTAGAAGACATTTACCCTAGGTTTGATTTACACGTCATGTCAATTAATTTTGGGCTTTAGCTTTTTTTTTGGTACCAGGGATTGCACTCGGGTCCTTACGCTTGCAAGGCAGGTGGCAGAACCACTGAGCTAAATCCCCAGCCCTCATGTCAATTAATTTTTAAAAACTACTCAATCATAATTCACAACTACTTATATTGTGAAGGTTTAATACTTCCCTAAATGAGAGCAAAGTTAAACTGGGGGTGGTCTAAGAAAATTATAAGCTGAAATATAAAGGACCTTGATAAATCTTATTACTGGATAAAACTATTTTTGTTTAAATGGTATATTTCTGTGGTACATTTGCACTGCTCCTCCTGTCCCACAAGGCTACAAGGTGTTTTGAGACAGCCTAAAAACCACTAAGTGATAATATGATGTGGTGAAGACTTTGATGAAGTAAATGGTCATTAGCTTGACTCTTCCTGCCACTCCCAGGAGGCAGTTCAGCTCAGTTTCAGGACAATCCAAGAAACTGCATTTCAACTAGGGCAGGGCTTTAACTCCCAGATCAAGACCCTAAAATGTTCTAGCCTCTCCCTTAAATTCGACCAAAATCCCTGGATTAGCTAACACTGAATCCACCTCTGAGTAGCTGGAGCTGGAAGCTTACTACCTTCAAAATAATTATTTTTTATCAAATTTTGACACTACCGAATTTCACTCTAACCACAACTGTCTGACAGAACTGAATCTTAAAAAGGTCCCAATGGGCAAAGGTTTAGCTCAGTGGTTCCATCGCCTGCCCCAAAAGAGCAAAGACCCCAAGTTCGATCCCCATGCCAAAAAAAAGGCCCCCCGATGTCCTAAATACTTAATCCTTTTCCAGTATAAACCTGTAATCCCCCAATAATACTATATTTAGCCCAAATAAGAACAAGCATAAATTAGGAGCATAACCACTTCACCCTCACCCTTGAAACTTTTTTCTTTTTTTTCCAAGGTTTTTGGATTCTAGTTAATTGTGCGGGGACTTCATACTGTGAGAATAGAGCTTGCATCTGACTCATTCTGCCTACTCCCCAGATTTAATCACAACAGTGTCTAGAGAAAATCTACACCCGTTATCAGATCAAGAGTACTGCAACCTCAATTCAACATTTTTCAGCTGGCTCAGAATGGAACCTACCTTTTGGGGGTCACTCCAGTGGCCCCCAAAAAAGCCAATCCAGGCCCGGGAATTTAGCTCAGTGGTGGGCACAAGGTCCTGAGTTCGATCCCTGATACCGAAAAACAAACAAACAAAAAAGCCAATCCAATCCAGTAGCCTTTCTCTCTTCATGTTTTTTTTTTTTTTTTTTGGTACCGGGGATCAAACTCAGGACCTTGCGCTTGCTAGGCAGGTGCCCAAACTACTGAGCTAAATCCCCAGCCCTCTCTCTTCATCCTGAACACTGTCTTTGGAAAATGTGTATGACACAGTAACTATAAAGAGCTCTATGCAATTTGGGTAAAACTCTGGGAACTAAACTGGGTGAAGTGGAAGAAACCTGTACCAGATTCTACAGCCAAGTCAAAGTAGCAAAGGAAAATTTAGAAGACAACATTCAGACTCATTTTATGCGTTCATAAGGAGAGTCAATGATTTCCCTAAATGGTATTAAAACTCCTGGGTGGTTTATGAAATTCTTCAGGCCAGCAGTAGTGGCTTCTATAATAATACCACTGACTACATTTACACAAAATCTTGTAACTTTAAAAATGCTTTTATTTCATTTATTTTTTTGGTACCGGGGATTGAACTCGGTACCTTGTGCTGGCGAGGCAGGTGGTGGAACCACTGAGCTAAATCCTCGGCCCTAAAAATGCTTTTATATATCACTTCTCAGGCTTTTGGCTAAGATCAAGTGTAAAAATGTTTTTGTTTTGTTTTTTTTTGTTGGTACCGGGGAATTGAACTTGGGCCCTTGCACTTGTGCAGTAGGCGGCGAAACCACTGAGCTAAATCCCCAGCCCCTTAAAAATGTTTTTATACGTATTATTTCCTTTGGTTTTCACACATCGATCCATGAGGAGAGAACAAGAATTAATCCTGTATTACCGATTGTTTAAAGAGCTTAAAATGGCAAAGTATCCAGGCTCACTGTTGCACAGCTATATAATTCCAGCTACTTACAAGGCTGAGGCAAGGGGATCAAGAGTTCAAGGCCAGCCTAAACAATTTATCAAGACCCTGACTCAAAAAACCCAATAAATAAATAAATAGGGCTGAGGATATAGCACAGTGTTAGAGCACTTGCCTAGCATGTGCCAGTCTTGGGTTCAAATGCCAGCATGGGAACATTAGAAAGCTTTCACTAACGCAGTTCCAGCCACAGATCGAGAGAAATCTTAAAACAAAACTCCCGAAACATGCTGATTCTAATTATATTCTTTTGTAATTTTCAGCATTTCTACAAAGAGCATGAACTGTATCTATAACGAAGGAGAGGGGACTGAAGATGCTATGTATTAAGATTAATTTGGAGCAGGGATTTAGCTCAGTGGTTCCACCGCCTGCCTCCAAACACAAAGTCCCAAGTTCCATCTCCGGTACCAAAAGAAAAAAAGATTAATTTTACCTTTTCCTTTAAAACAAAAACAATCTGAGCTGGGCGTGGCGGTGCAACATGCAGGAGACAAGTAACTAGAAAAATCCATTTGCCATTAACCTTTAACCTTAAAATCCTCGTCTGTGTTTCGGGTACAGTCAGCTCTTCTACTGGGTTACACAGTCACAAGATGACTATTGCTAGAGCAGAGTCTCAAGTTCAAAGTGGTTTTTGTTGTTCGGTCACTGGAAGGCTGATGAGGACAGGCAATGAAACCTGGCTGGCACGTGATAACCAATTCCACACTCAGTAAATATATAAAATGCCAAATCCTACTTTTTACCACAACTCCAGCCAGTGAGCCCAAGAAAAATAAAAATAAAAACCGCCCAATGATGCCCTTCCTAAGCAGACTTTCAGACGCCCACAGGGTTCAAGATCACGCAATTCAGGCCACATCACCTGTCCAAAGGTAACCAGGAAAGCAGAGCAGGGCTGCACTGTGGGGTGGAAAACCAGGCTGAGCCCGTATCTTCTACCTCTTGCTTTTGCCTCTGGCTTCCAGGTAACTAAGGGTCCGCGCGTGTCACAAAGGAGCGGAGTGTGAACCATCCGGGCCGCCGTGACTAGGCCGCCTGCGGGACCAAGCCCCAGATCGAGCCCCGGACCCCGACTGCTCCTTTAGAGGCAGCCAAACCACAGAAGTTGGTTTCGCTTTCCTTTCCCTCAGGAGGGTCAGAGGCCGGGCCTCGAACCACCAGCAGTCGAGACGAAACCTGGCGTCTGCAGTCAGCAGAAGAGTAGGCAGAAACGGATTGGGGGGGCGGGGGGAGCCTAGGATTAGGCCTCCGCTAGGTCTCTGGCGCAAGAATCCTGCCGCGACGCTTCCAAGACCACGCAAACTCCCCCACACCCCGACTAATACTAGTGCGCATGCGCAACATTAGTTCCCTAGCTTCCCTCCCCGCCCAGTTTTCCCAGGTCTTGATACCGAGCTGGGCCCGGTGGTCTCTGGCTGTAAAATCTGCACCAAAACGGAAGCTACTCCCACTCTTACACAGACAATAACTACTAGCTCCATCTCCATTTCTTACTCCTGGTTTGCCCACTGCGCACTTCAGACGTACCTTCTCAACCCTGCTTTGAGGAGCCTCCCAGCTCTTGAAATACCGGATGTGCTCTGACTTCCAGGGTCCGCTTCAGACTCTATGTAGAATCGGCCCCCTCATAAAAGGCCCGCCCCCGTACCACGCTTAAAACCAGTGTTCATTGGCCGTTGACTGCACTTCTGCCTTTCCATTGGCTGTACATGCATAAACAGCAGTTGCTTACTTCAGAGTCATTAGCTAATAGCTTGTCGATCAAAACTGGCCACCAACCGGCGTCGTAGCAATTGGTTTCCGCCTTCTTCCCACTTAGTAAGGAATGGCAGTCCACCGCTCCCTCTAGAGGAAAAAGTAAAAAGGGGCAGACCCCGCCCAAGGAATCTGAAGTACTGTACCCCCGCGCTGCAATCTCCCAAGATTCTTTAGGTTCTCAAGCAATATTAAAGAGGGGAAAAAAATAAATATAAAGAGGGGAAGCGATGTACGAACATATGGAAAAGCTCCCTCCCTGGTGCCTATGTGCCTTGCATCTAGTGGAGCTTAAACTTCAGAGCACCTCTGAGGATTCAGCAAGTCTGCAGAACACGAGAGGAAACGGTCGCTCCAGCCAGCCTCAGATGCATGGACCCCAACCTGGAAGTCACCCTCTAAGGCCCAGTGGTGGTCCTGAGGCCGCAGGGTGGGCGGGCGGGCTCCCAGGACACCTGTTTCCCTCCTGAGTACTCTTTTCTTTCTTACTTACTTTCTTTTTTTCTTTTTCTTTTGAGACAGGGTCTCCCTATATAGTTCAGGCTAGCCTTGAACTCACTGTGTAGCCCAGGCTGGGCTCAAACTTGCGGTGATCTTCCTGCCTCTGCTCCTGAGTGGTGGGATTACAGGTGTGTGCCCACCACGCCCTGCTAGAATTCACTTTTTTTTTTTCTTTTTCAGGTACTGGGAATTGAACTCAGGACCTTGTACTTGCCAGGCAGACAAGGCACTTCTGAGCTAAATCCCCGGCCCTAGATCACTTTTGAAGTGTGCATTTCAGTGGTTTTTAGTATATGGTATTTACAAGATTGTGCAGCTATCACCACTATTTAATTCCAGAACATTTTCATGACCTTCTCCCCAAATACCCCTATATTCATTACTGGATTGATTATTTCCCCAACCCCGAGAACTACTAATTTACCTCTGTCTATAGTTTTGTCTATTCACCCATCAATGGACATTTGAGTTCTTGCCATTTTTTGACTATTATCAATAATGCTGCTGTTGCTGGGTGTGGTAGTACACACCTGTAATCCCAGTATGTGGGAGGCTGAGGCAGGAGGATTGGTGTGAGTTCGAGGCCAGTTTGGGCTACATAGTGAGACTGTGTCTCAAAAAACAAACAAAATAATAATAATGCTGCTGTGAACACTGACATACATGTTTTGTGTAGACATAGGCTTTTATTCTTAGGCATATAGTTACACCATGGTTTGTGTGAGGTTTATCCTCTTCGAAACTCATGCTGGGGTTTAATCCCTAGAGTGAGGTATTAAGGTGGCATTTAGAGGTGGGGCCTTTGGGATGTGATTAGGATTAGATAAAGACATTCGGGTGGAGCCCTACTTGACTCTCAGCAGCTCTATAACAAGAGAGACCAAAGGTGCACACACTCACACATGAGCATTCTTTGTCTCTTACCATATGATGCCCTGCATTGCCTTGGCACTCTGGCAGTAAAATGGCCATATAAGATGTGGACCATTGAACCTCTAGAGGTGTGAGCTAAATAAACCTTTTTTAAAAAATACAATTTCCAGCCTCAGGTATCTTGTTACAATATTGCAAAAAGTACTAAAACAACCTACAAGTGGAATTTCTGGATCATAAGTTACCTTTACATTTAACTTTCCAGTACCAGGGATCTAACTCAGGACCTTGCACTTTCGAGGCAGGAGCGGTGCCACTGAGCTAAATCCCCGCCCTAGATTTAACTTTTTAAGGAATTGCCAAACTCTTCCAAAGTAGCAGCACCATTTCACTTTCTCACCACAGTGTATGAAGGCTCTAATTTTTCTACACTCTTGGAGAGCTGTGTCTACCTCTTTTATCACAGATGACACTATCACGAACATTTAATAGTCCTCATTTAATAGTTTATACCTAAATGTGATGTTGGGAAGTGAAGCCTGGTTGGAGGAGGTAAGATCCTGTCTCAAAATAAAACATAAAAAGGGCTGGAGATTTATCTCAGTGGCGCTGTGCCTGCCTGGAAAGTACAAGGTCCTGAGTTTGATCCCCGGTTCTGGAAAAAACAAAAAACAAAACCACCACAACAAAACATTTTAAAAGGGCTGGGGATGTAAACAAAGTGTGGTGGCACACATCTGTAATTCTAGCACTTAGGAAACTGAGACAGGCCAGTCTGAGCTACATGGTCAGTTAAAGACCTACATAGCGAGACTATCTTAAAAGCAAAAAACAAAAAAAAGGACTAAGGATGTACCTCAGTGCAAAGACCCTAGGTGCAATTCCCAGTACAGCAAGAAAAGAAGAAAAGAAGGAAGGAAGGAAGGAAAGAAAAGATTCCCAAACTATCTTCTAAATTGAGTATACCACCAGGGCTGGAGATGTAGCTCAGTGGTAGAGTGCTTGGCTAGCCTGTGTCAGGCCCTGAGTTTGATCCCTGGCACCACAAAAAAATACAAAAACAAAGTAATATCCAAGTTTGCGTTCTTATCAACAATGAATGAAAGTTCCCTTTGCTCCCCATTTTTACCAGCATTTGGTAAAAAATCATTGTCCTTTTTAAAGTCCTGATGACCATTATGGCCAACTTCTTGTGTACTTATTTTCTGTCTTCTTTGGTGAGGTGTCAATGCCTTTGGCCTATTTTTTTTTTTTTTTTTTGTATTGGGGATCGAACTCGGGTTCTTGCGCTTGTGCAGCGGGCAGCGAAACCACTGAGCTAAATCCCCAGCCCTTTTGGCCTATTTTTTAATCAAGTGGTTTTATTTTCTTGTTGTTGAATTTTAATTTTGGATAACAGTCCTTTATCAGATGTCTTTTAGAAATATTTTCTCCCAATCTATGGTTTGTCTTTTCATTCTTTTCACAATATCTTTTTATTTTGTTTTTCCAGTACTGGCTATCAAACTCAGGACCTTGTGCTTGCAAGGCAGGCACAGCGCCACTGAACTAAATCTTCAGCCCAACAATCTTTTGCAGAGCAGAACTTTTTTTTTTGGTACGGGGGATTGAACTTGGGTCCTTGTGCTTGCGCAGCAGGCAGTGAAACCACTGAGCTAAATCCCCGGCCCAAGAACATTTTTAATTTTAATGAAGTTCTTCTTTTTGACTTGACTTTCGATGATAATACTTCCCAACATATTATATATTGATTTTTATATTCCAGACACTGTTCAAGATGCTTCATATGTAGCAATGTGATGGCATAATCTGAGTCCCTGACCCTGAAGTCAAAGAATGAATTTGAAGACAAAGGAGGTAGACAGGAGGGATGACTATTAAAAAGAGAAACATAATAGTCAGTAGTCAGCAGGGGATCTGACAGTGGGTTGCCATGAGGGCTCTATGTCTAGGAGCCTTCTTTGTTTTGTTTTGTTTGAACTAGGGTCTCACTATGAAGTTCAGGCTGTCTTTGAACTCACTATGTAGCCCAGGCTGGCCTCCAACTCACAGTGATCCTTCTGCCGCAGACTCCTGTGCTGGGATTCCAGGTGAGTACCACCATGCCTGGCTGTCTAGGAGTTTTTGTTTTGCTTTGTTTTTTGTACTGGGAATCGAACTCAGGGCCTCCTGTTTGCCAGGCAGGTACGGTGCCATTGAGCTAAATCCCCAGCCCTGTCTAGGAGTTTTTATAGCAAAAAAATGACCAGGGCCCAGACCACTTTGAGTCAAATTATGGGGCTAGGAGGAGTTGAGGTGTGTAGTAAGTGCATGGCTGCAGGTGCCTCTTGGCCTCTATCCTATCCAAGTGGTTCATTAAAAGAAGGACTGGAGATTTAGCTCAGGGGCAGCATGCCTGTCTTGAAAGTGCAAGGTTGTGAGTTTGATCCCTTGTACCAGTGGGGGGAAAAAGTGAGAAGGAAAAGATTTTTCACAATAGCCAGGAGCAGAAGTTGCCGTAGTGCCCATCCATCACCTTGTTGTTACATCCTGGACTTAATTGTCCACCTGGTTCTTGTTGGTTCCTGCTTATCTGACCAAGGCCTGGTTATCGTGACTCTACCCTGGTCCAGCGCCTCTCTAGTTGCCTGCTACCTTCTACCTAATTTGCCTGTCTATAATAATAATTTATTTAATCCTTGCAATCAGCTCTGGGAGGTAGAAACAATGATTACATTTCAAATGGGACACTAAGGGTTAAATAGTTTGCCCAATATTACAGTTTGAATTTGAACTCTGGATACCTTGTACTGAAGCTCATGCTCTCAATCATTACCAATACTATTAATTGTACCTCTACTTTTTTTTTTTTTGAGATAGGGTCTCACTATGTAGTTCAAGCTGGCCTTTAACTCACTATGTAGCCTAGGCTGGCCTCGAACTCATGGTGATCCTCCTGCCTCAGCCTCATGAGTGCTGGGACTACAGGCATGTGCCACCATACCCCACTAATCGTACCTCCTATGGTAAAATTGGCATCTATCAGTAATATAATTTAAACTTAAATTTAAAATTTAAAATTAAGTTTAATGTAATTGTAAAGTTTTGTGATTTTAAAAGATAAAATCTTCCAAAAAAAAATGGCAACTGGACTTGACTTTAAGAGTTCTGAGGGCCAGGGATGTAGCTCAGCGGCACAGCACCTGCCCTGCAAGGATGAGGTCCTGGGTTCGATTCCGGATACCAAAAAAGAAAAGTGAAGAAGAAGAAGAACAAGGAAAAAAAGGTTCTGGGGGCAGAGTAAGAGGGTAGGGAAGAGGGAGGCAGAAAGACAGTGATACAGTCTGCATTCCAGAAGTTAGGGAGCGGGGTGTGGCCGAGGAGGTTGAATTCTCAACCTAGGGCAAGGATGGAGAGGGTAAAATGCAAGGTGGTGGGGCTTAGGGGTCCTAGTCTTAAATTTATTTTATTTTATTTTTTTGGTACCAGGGATTGAACTCAGGACATTGTGTTTGCAAGGCAGGTGTGGTTCCACTCAGCCAATCCCTGGCCCATTTTGTCTGATTTTTTCACCCTTTTATTTTTTTTTTCCGTACCAGGGATGGAACTCAGGACCTCGCGCCTGCAAGGCAGGTGCCAGAACCACTGAGCTAAATCCCCAGCCCCTGTCTTATTTTTTGAGATAGAGTCTCACAATGGAAAAGAGGCTGACCTCGAACTTGTGGCAATCCTCCTGCCTCAGGGGGTCCCCCATCCCCCTGAGTGCTGGAATTACAGGTGTGTGCCACAACTGGCCTCAGTTTAACCTTAGGGAGGACAGTGTGGTTCCCCAACAGGTGAGAATAAATATGGCTTCTCTGAGGTCATTTCTGTTTCTCATCCCTGTTCTTGTCTACCTGTACAGTCCTCTTTCTGCTTCTTCCTTCTCATCTCAAATCCACTGACCTTGTTTTACCTGGTGGGAATGAGAACAAATAACTAATAGAAAATGTGGAGAATGTTTAGTGTTCTAATTAAGATGTGGAAAGAGCCATTTTGCTTCCCAGCTCTGATTTGCATATCCGTAACATCTGAAGGGCTGAAGTGAAAAGAATTGAGCTTTCTTTTTTCTGATCCCAGTATTATGGGTTGTCATTATCAAAGACTGCTGGAAGAAAAAAATGAAAGCTATAGATCTTACTATATTTTTAATATCAACTAAGCCTCTTTTTAACTTTCCAGAGAGTAGAATAACAATAACAATAAAATTAGAAAAATACACTATTTCTTGTTTTGTTTTGTTGAGACAGGTCTTGCTATGTAGTTCAGGCTGGCCTTGAATTTATGGCGATCCTCTTGCCTCATCATCTTAAGTGCTGGGATTACAGGCATGTGCTACTATGCCCAGAAAAAAATGCTCTATTCTCTTCAAAAGAATTTTCCATTTGTTATTTTACTTTATACACATAACAACTCAGCAGAGAAGGTAATGCAGACATCATCAGGCTCATTTTACAGATGAAAAACATGAAACACAGATTGTTAGTCTCTCTTAAGAGCTTTCACAGATGCTTCGTTCTTCTAAGTACTGTAATTATTCTTTCCCTGTCATGATAGAGCTTCAGTATTGCTAAGCACTCTAATTCTCATTCTCTGTCTGTCTGTCTGTCTGTCTCTCTGGTGTTGCTGCAGATGTTATGTTAGGCAAGCACTCTACCACTGAGCTACATCCCTATTCATTCCTTTTTAATTTAATTTTTAAAATTTTGAGACAGTCTTGCCTTTGCCCAACAACAAGCAAAGGACCGAGGCATCCTACCAAGAGCCATGTGAGGCATCTTAAAAGCAGTCAAGACTTCAGATGAACTGGAGCCCCAGTCAATATCACTGATATATAGATATAGATATAGATATAGATATAGATTGATACACTGATATATTGTTTGTTTATTTGTTTGTTTTGGGTACTCGGGATCAAACTCAGGACCTTGGGCTTGCAAGGCAGGCAGCAGCACCACTGAGCTAAATCCTCTGCCTTGTTTTGGTTTTTTTGTTTTGTTTTTTGAGACATGGTCTCGCTATGTAGTTCAGGCTGGTCTTGAACTCACAGCAGTCCTCCTGCCACAGCCTCCCTAGTGCTGGCATTATAGGTGTGCACCGCCACACTTGTTGGGAATACTGCACCTCTGTTATAGCCTTATGAAAAGCCCTGAGCCAGAAGCACTCACCTAAGCCTCCCCAGATTTCTGACCCTCAGAAACTGTGTAAGATAATTTGTTTTGTTTCGTTTTTTAATTTCATGCCTTGACTAATTCCAGCTGATAAAGTGACAGTTTGATAGTTTCATAGCTTGAGCATATTAGAAGTACTAACCACTGGAGTAAAGAGGAGAACTAAATGACAAGGAGCTAGGCATGGGACTCATTAGTGTTTGTTTTCTCAGTACTGGGCATTGAACCCTGGAGCACCCTATCATGGAGCTACATCCCAGACCTTTTTAAAATTTTGTTTTGAGACAGGGTCTTGGTAAATTGCTCAAATTTATAATCCCCCTGGCTCAACCTCCAGAGTAGCTGGGATTACAGGAGTGGATCACCATGCCCAGCCTCCATTAATGTTTTATTTATTTTTTACTTGTTTATTTATTCTTGGCACCAGGGATAGAACTAAGGACCTTTTGCTTGCCATGGAGGCGCTGTGCTGCTGAGCTACATCCCCGGCCCTCTATTAGTATTTTAAAACAGTCATTCAAGCTACTCTGTGGTAAATGGGAACAAGAGTGGCAGCAGAGAAAGGAGTTAAACTACTGGAATGACTACAAGGTCTTGCACTCAGATGGCGATTTGTGCAGATGGACCCGAGTGAATAGACACTGGGTCTGGGGAGGAGTCAGAGGAAAAACCTTACTTGGGTCTGAAAGGCCTTTTTTCAGGTCACCAGTGCTTCTAGTGCTAAATCCAAAACTCCATTGTCCTTTTCCTAATCTTTTTCTTCCTTGGAACTACTGCTTTCTTTTGCTTCCCTGGCATAGCACTACTTGGCTCTCCTTCAGCCCTTTGAACTGTTCCTCTTGATTGCCTAGTATCTATCAGCAGCGATACAGTCTTCCTTTTTCCCAGAGCTAATCTTGAGTTGTTCTCAACTCTTTTCTTTCTTCAACAAGTATCTGTCAAGTCTCTAATATGCACCAGATTGTATGTTAAAGATTAGAGATACATTTGTGCAAATATATATGGGCCCAGTCTATGGAATTTTCACTTAAGTGGTAAAAACAGACATCAAACAAATAATCATGTAAGTGAATACATTCAAGGAGAGTAGCTTTTACCCTCTCAGTACAAATATCTCTCTGCCTTTAATTATGTATAGTTTTAATTAGATATGGTGGAAATATAAGTGTATATATATTAAACTATAATTTTATGAGTTTTGACATAAAACCATCATCATAATCAAAACAATGATCATGCCTGCTCCCCACTAGATTTTCTCATGCCTCTTTTTTTTTTTTTTGGTACCAGAGATTGAACTCGGGTCCTCGCACTTGAAAGGCAGATGGCAGAACCACTGAGCTAAATCCCTGGCCCTCTCATGCCTCTTAATAGCCTTGCCTGCCTTCATCCTCTACATTCCTAAACAATCACAGATCTGCTCCTTATCACTATAGATTAGTTTAATTTTTCTAGAATTTTATGTAAATAGAATCATACAGTATATACTCTATTTATTTGTTTGTTTTTTGAGACAGGGTCTTGCTATATAGTTCAGGCTGGATTTAAACTCACTATGTAGCCCAGGATGGCCTTGAACTCTTGGCAGTCCTCCTGCCTCAGCCTCCTGAGTGGTGGGATTACAAGCGTGTGCCACCTCGCCCATCTGTATGTACTCTTTTTTTGTTTGGTCTCTTTTATCCAGCATAATTATCTCAAGATTCACTTGAGTTACAGAATTGTAGTCCATTCCTTTTAATTCCTGAGAAGTATTCTATTACATGGATTACCATTATTTCTTTATCCATTCACCTGTTGATGGACTTTGGGATTGTTTCCAGCTTTTCAATTACAAATAATGTTCCTAAGAATATTGGTATACAAGTCTTTGTGTATTTTATTCGGGGTAAATATCAAGGAATGAATGGCTGGATCATATGGTAGGTGCATATTTAACTTTTTAAGTAACTGGTGAACTGTTTTCCAATGTTGGTGTACCATTTTATACTCTCAACAAGCAGATTCCAAGAGGTCCAGTTTCTCCACATCTTCATTAACAGTTAATATAATCAGACTGAAAAATTTAGGTGTGTAGTGATACCTCATTGTGGTTTTAATTTGCATTTCCCTAATCACTAATGATGTTGGATACAGTATTTTTTTCATGTGCAACAAAAATGGTCATTTGTATATCTTCTTTTGTGGGTGATTCCTTCAAAATTTTTGCCTTTTGTTTTTTCAGTGTGGAGGGTTAAACTCATGGCTTTGTGCATGGTAGGCAAGTACTCTACTGTTGAGCTACAACCTCAGCCCTCTCATTTTTAAACCAATTACTCAGGACTCAGGACCTTGCACTTTCGAGGCAGGCAGCAGAACCACTGATGTAAATCCCCAGCCCACCCTCTCATTTAAAAAGAAAAATAGAGCTCTTTGTTTTTTTATTATTGAGTTTCAAGAGTCCTTCATATATTCTGGATATAAATCCTATGCCAAATATGTGATCTGCAATATTTTTTCCTAGCTTGTGTCTTGCTTTTAGTTTTCTTAACAGTGCATTTCAGAGAATATTAGTTTTTGCTAGGGATGTAGCTCAATGATAGACGATGTATTTAGCACTCAAGAAGGTTTGGGCTGTAGCTCAGAGGCAAAGCACTTGGCCAGCACTCAAGAGACTCCAGGTTCAATCCCCAGCACTCACCAAACAAACAAAACACGTGGAGTATTAGCTTTTAATTCTGATGAGAGAGTGCTCATGAATTTGTTCTTTTGTAGATTGTACATTTAGAATCAGAGCTAAGACATTTTGCCTAACCCACGTCACAGAAGAGAGCACACTGCAGCTTGAAGGAGCCAATTAAGGGCCAGAACTAGTAAACCAGTCAGAAAACAGGCACTGGGCAAGGGATGTAGGTGCAGAGGAAGAAACCTAGTTGCAGATAATAGGACAGGGGGTGGATTTTCAGATAAGCAGTGCAGTCCATACAGTTGATTAGCATTCAGCATCTATTCCACTACTTTCTAGTGTCCTATCCTATGCTGCAGAGGTGAAAAAGCTAAGGATTATATTTCTCAGAATAATTTGAAGTCAATAATATGAATTTGGGTGAGATTTAGAATGCAGAAGTGAGATAAAGGTCATCATCCTGCTACTTTGACTATTTCACAAGCAAGATTCTGAAGATGTAGCACATTTATTTATTTTGCTTTGCTGATTTATTTATTTATATATTTCCTCTTTCCAAATGATGGTGACAGAAATCAGATGGATCCCCACCCTACCCACTCCAAGATGTAGCATATTATATAGCAGTGATCCTGTGATGTCTCTAGCTTTGCAAATATTAAGAGCTTGTTGCATCAGAGTGTAGCAATGGCAATGTCCTAATATAGCTTTCAGATCCCTGGATCACAGCCACAGTCTTTGTTCTTAAACCCACTCATTACTGGAGACCTCCAGGTGCCTCACCCTCCCTGACTTTGGCAGAGGTAGCAGCTTCCTTGGCAGAGGACAGCTACTATGCTCTGGTGGGCATTCCTGGAGCTTCAGCTCAGGCTGGCCACTCTAAACCTTTCTGAAAGGTTTTATAAACACTTGGTGTTTTCTTGTGAGCTAAAAGCACTTGGAGGGGGTTCTGTTTCCTGTACAGATTGAGTGAAACAAGCAGTAAGGATGTATCTGGGGGAAACAATAAAGAAGAAAAGGTCTTCCTTCACATGGGAAGAATGTGACAATGTGGGTAGTCATTTATTTGTTCCATGAGCACGTAACCATGTGAAATCAGTGCTACAGCTAGATGCCAGGAATATCTGCCCTGAAGGAAATTACACAATCTGATGATTTCATATGTTAGGATACTATGGGCTTACCGAGATGTTGTCCATTAGACTTGGTAGGGAAATCATGATTTTATATACAGTATTCTGAAATGACCTTTAAATTTAGTTTTAATGGGTATTAGGAATCAGCCAGCAAAGTAGAAGAGCATTTTATCTGCAAAACGAAAAATTATTAAGGAAGAAAATCTGTGTTCACATTTCCCAGGAAAGAGTCCAAAGAAGAGCTGTTCCTAAAAGCCTAAGGGAGGGAGCAGAGATAACCCAGGGGCAGCAGAGGAGGGAGGGGGACTCCAAGAGGGCATCTTTAAGCTAGCTCCAAGTCTTCAGTCTTCATTACTCCTTCACTTCTCAGGCCAGAATCAGAATGACATGAAGTTTTGAAACTGAAGCCTGGGGTCAGTGCCAGGTTACTTGTTAGATGGCCTTGGTCATGTCACTTAACTTCTTTTAGTCTGTTCACTCGCACATAAAATTAAGATAATAATATCTCCCTCCTATGATGTTGTAAAGATCAAACCAGATAAAGGGTATAAAAAATTATAGCACACATTATAAAAATTCTAGTTGCTATTGTTATCTAACAGGTAACTAAATCTGGTTGATTCTATCTTAAGTACGTGCCTTTCCTTAACTTTACTTCCACTCATACTCCTGCCCTGACTTGCTTCAGGCTCTTATCTTCTCCACATCATTCCTGTAAACCTCTCTGGATTCTTGAATGCTCCTGAAGAAATCTTTCTGAAGAGCATACTATCCATGGAATAAAGGGCAAACTCCTCCGCTGAGCATAAGGCTCCTCTTGAACATGACTCAACCTGCCTGTGTAGTTTTAGCTTCTGTCCTCCACTGCACACCCTACATGTCAGCCTCACTGAATTTCTTACCACTGCTCAAATATCTCACACTTTTTCATAGCTTTCCATTTCCCCTACACAGAATGCTTTAACTTTTCCCAATCACACTTCATTCCATCTCTGTTTGCACAATGTTCTCCTTTCTATCTGGTTCATCTATTCAACCTTCAGCCCTGGCTCAAGTGTCATCAACTCCCCAGAGCTTTCCTTTTCTAGTTCATTCTCTTAGTAGAAGTTTCTATTCATCTTTCTATTACAACACTTATCACACTGTTTTATAAACATTAGTTGGAGAACCTACTAGGTTTCTATTAGATTGTGAGCACCTGAAAAAAAAAACCACTTGTTCATTGCTGGATTTTCCTTAAACCAAGCACATTTTCCCAGCTGAATCAAAGGGTTCATTTGAAAGATTAGAGACAGATAGGGTAGGAAAAATAGACTGAAGAGGTGTTAAAGTTTGATAATGATATACGTATCCCTGAATACAAAATTAAGAAGTTTTAGTTTTATCCTGTAAAAAGTAAGAAAGCACTGAAGATAGGTAAGCAGAGAGTTAACAGTGAAAGCAATAATCTAATAGGCCTCAGAAACTAGAATATGTAAATCTAGTGGTTAAGTTTGAGCAAATAAAAGAAAAAATTAAAAAACTGAGGACTAAGTGACCTCACAAGGCAAATACATTGCTGTTTGCTATCCTATGAGTTTCCTCTTTCTGCTAAATGTTACTTGAGCATCCATGACAGATGACTGGTGTATTGTTTTCTGTCTTGAATTCTCAATTTTTGTTCAGTAAAAATCTATAGTCACCGGGAGTGGTGGTGCATGTCTGTCATTCCAGCTCTCTGGAGGCTGAGGCAGGAAGATCGCTGTTTGCTAGGCTACACAGTGAGTTCAAAGCTAGCCTGTACTACATAGTGAGACCCTGTCTCAAAAAAAAAAAAAAAAAAAAAAAGGCTTTGACTCTGCCCTGGAAGAGTCTGCAACTAGAGCTGTAAAAGTGTGTGTTTTGGGTGGTGGAAGAGGAAAAGAGAAGATGTGAATGGGTTGATTTGTTCAATGGAGTAAAAGAAACTGAGCTTCATAGGAAAGGGTTTCAATGACCTGGAAAGATAGGGACTCCACTTTTTGATAGCAAACAACAGAAATTCAATTCAGAAGATTTAGAAAAAGGAACTTAGTAGTTTTAGTAGCATTTCTATGCTGATGACTTCCAAGTTGACACTGCCAGCCCTGATCTCCAGATTCGTATATATCCAGTTGTCTCATAAGTAACTCCTGCTGGATGTTTAAGAAACAAACCAAATTCATGTTCCTGATCTTCTCCTTACAACTTCCCCTCAACAAACCACTTCCTCCCATAATCTTCTTCCATTCCAACTAATGAAAAGTCCACCCCTTCAGCTGCTCAGGTTAACTACTTTGGTGCTATCTTTCATTTACCCTCCATGTTCAAACTGTCAAGAGATTATTAACTTTCAAATCTGTCCAGACTCTGACCATTTCTATCTACCTGTACAGCTACCATCTTGGTGCAAACCGTAATCTTCTCTTACTGGATTATTGAAACAGCCTGCTAACTGGTCTCCCTGCCTCCAACTCTGTTCAGTTTGTTTTCACTGCAAGAAACAGAGTGAGTCTGTTAGAAATCATAAGTTAGATTTGGCGCTTCTCTGCCCCAAATCATCCAGTGGCTACCTATTCTACTCAGAGAAAAACTAAAGTCTACAATAATCTACAATGGACTACACGATATGATTTCTGGTTACCTTTCTGACTTCATTTTTCACTACTCTTTCCCTTGCTCATTGCACTCTGCCTCTTGGCTTTTCCTCTCACATGTCAAACATGTATAAACTGGCTCTTTCCTCTCTCTAGATAATTCTTCCTCAAATACCCATATGGCCTTCAGATCTTTACCCAAATGTAATCTTATTAACAAGGCTTTTCTAAATCCTCCTGTTAAAAATCTTAACCTGGGCCAGGAATTTAGCTCAGTGGTTCTGGCCTGTCATTAGAATTGTCTCTATTTCCTACTTGTTCTTTTCCTCTGCATTGACTTCATTCTCCTGCAGGTGTGATGGGCAAGACCACCAAAAGCAGCTGTAGGTTTACATCCTAACAATTCAGCAGCTCAAATGGACAGAGTGCCTCTTTCTTGATTGTCCCAGTGAAAGCCTTGCAAATGAATCTTAAGAGTTTGGGCTTGGGTCAAATGACAATCCCTAAATCAGTCTCTGAAGGTAGATGAATAAAATGTTGTAACTGGCCACACCTGGGTCTTGGGCCTCCTAGACTAATGGTAAAGTCCAGCTCTACTTGGAGCAGGAAGAGTGGTGTTCCCTAAAATAAAATGGGGTGCTATCAGAAGGACGGAGACTAGGCCTGAAGAAATAGAAGAGGTCCACCACGTCATTAGTGATACCCCACCAGCAGATGTTCCCAGAACAACATTGTTCTCCTGCCCCTCCATTTCCACACCAGCCAGAGGGCCCTCACAGTTGATAAGGGCCTTTCCTCCTACATGTCTTTCACCTGTCTCTGCCAGTTAAGGTCTTCCTTACCCTTCAATCTCCAGTTCAAATCCATTTCGCTCATGATGACTGTGCACAGATGTAGTCTCTCTCCTTCGTCTGAGTGTCCTAGTCTTTTGTAGCCAGCTTTGCACACTGTGCCCTATACTTTATTTGTACACTGGCGCCTCATGCCCTCCAACAACCGTGGCATTCGATGCCAACCCAGGACGCCAGGGTGCGCTAGGCATCAGGCGCGAGGCTGCCGAGGGCGGGAGACTTTGTGATTGGCAGGAGCGGGCGTCAATCGGCCGCAGGCGGGGCGGGGCGGGGCGGAGCGGGGCGCCCGGGAGGCCCGTGGCGGGAGGCGGGGCCTGCATGAATGGGGCGCGCGGCTCGCAGCCTGCAGTCTGCTGTTAGCTGTAGTTGGGGCCGGGAGTGGGTGGGAGGAAGCGAGGTGCCGGGGGGAAGGGAAAGAGCGCGGGGGGCGGGGAGGGGTAGCGCCCGGGCGGCGCGCCGAGAGCAGTGAGGCTGCGGGTGTGAGGCGAAGCTGGTCGCCGCGGTTCCCGACGTTTCCTTCGGTGTTGCTGTCCGCCGCGTCGCCTCTAGCCTCGCTGCGCCTTCCCCGCGGGGGACTCCGAGGAACCCCCGGCGCCCCCGACGGCGCAGAGGCGTAGTGACTGGGGAGCCAGGGTCGACGGAGGAGCCGGGTCGAGCGGCCGAGCCCTAGGCACCTCGGGCGTGCAGGTGGGGGGCTAAGGCCCCCCCCCTCCCCGAGGGGCCCCCAGCTGCGATGGGCAACTTGGAGAGCTCCGAGGGGGGCCCGGGCGACCCGCCCTCCGTTCCGCTGCTGCTGCCGCCCGGCAAGATGCCGATGCCTGAGCCCTGTGAGCTGGAAGAGAGGTTCGCCCTGGTGCTGGTGAGAGCTGAGCCCAGCCCCTTCCCCTCCTACCGTCTCCTGGGTCCCGACACCCCTAGTGGGGTTTTGTGCGGGGCCTTGTCCTGCCCGCCCCAGCTGCCAGGGCCCCCGCCAGATACCGGGCTTCAGTGTCTTCCCCGAACCTCTGAGCGGTCGCTGGCCGGCCTGGACAGCCGGTCGGGACCCCAGGACAACGTCTCCTCCGCTGGGCTCTTGGAGGAGGAGGAGGAGGGGTCCTCAGCCCGGGACAACCCAGGGATCCAGACTTCTCCCTCCTCCCTTCCACCCTGCCGTCTGTCTCCCCACTGCCTCGTCAGAATTCCCATTCCGGAGCCTCGTTGCGAATTCAGAAGCTGGGGCCGGCCTGCTCCTCAGCCTAGGTCAGGCTTGTCTGTGGGGAGACCGCCCCTCGTGTTAACATGGAGGCTTCCCAGAGTGTGGGTCCCGCGCTCAGCCCAGACCAGATGTTTGGGGGAAGATGGGGGCCGGGCAGGGGCTGGCAGCTCTTGAAGGGGGCGGAATAAAGAGTGATGCCATTCTACTTAAACTTTCAAGACGGCCTGCAGGCATCCTCCTGCTAAGTTATAGTGGATTTGCCTAAAAGGCTGAACATGTGGATAAGCCATTTCACTAGGGTATTTTTTCCAACTGAAACAGTATACAAACGATCCCGCCTCCTTTTTCCCCCTCTTTTCATGTTAACCCCTAGTGACTGGTTTTTGTTCTTTTGCCTGTAGTCTTTCTGTGGGTTCTAAAATGGTCTGTAGTATGGATGGGTTTTTAGAGCTGACTTTGATGTGGGAATTGGATATTGATGTCAGTGCTTCTGTGAATTGAAAGGTTCTGAGCTGGTATCACTGGGATGGACACTAGGATTTGTTGGGGCTGAACTTGAAGTTTTGGAGAAAGAAAGTGAACGTTTGCTGACAGAAAAATTTTTGAGAAACTTGGGGAAGTTGTTCTTCGTTCCCAAGAGAACGAAAAGGCAATAATAATTCTTGTTATTGTTGGTATGGCCTGAAGGGCTGACTTTGCCTTTGCTCATGAGGAGGGATAAGTTATGGATTTAGTAGCCTTATTGGATTTCATCTGCCTTGGAAGAGGGAGATTAGATCTGTTGGCAGCTGTGGAGCTGTCTAGAGATCCTGGGCTCTGTGATGGTGGAGAGCCTGACATCAATCCACTGGCACAAGAGCCAGCTCAGAGAGGGGCCATAGTGAAGTTCCAAGGGGAAGCTGTGCCATTGGTACCCCTGCCTGCCAGCTCTTTGAAGGACCAAAGGGATCTGGGCCACACATCCTGTGGCCCTTTGCATTTCTCCCATCCTCCTCAGGGGGATGGGGTGAGTCAGTGATTACTAATGTGCTGTGAGCATCTCAGAGGCTGAGAAGAGACTGGGACTTAATGAAGTGGAGAACAAGAGCTCAACTGTTGGAGAAAAGAATGGGAGAGAATCTACCCTCCAGTGGGGGTGTGAAAACCCCTAGTGAGCTGGCACCAGTTGGCTATCGGAACTAGAGAGAAGGATGTGCTGAGGTGGATTGGATGGGAGGCTGTCTGAAGTAGGGGCCCCAAGGCTTTTGTGAGAGCTCAGAACCAGAACCCATCATGTCTTCACTGGAGCTTGGTAGGCCAGTTTGTTTAGTTAACAAATTGATGGCTTAACATTCACAAAATGCACGTGGTGTCCTGTTTACTATCCAGAGCACCCAGAGAGCCCAGGTCAAGTATGGAACTGGACCACCCACTTGCAATTCTTTCCTTCTGCATAAATTTTTGATTTGTTTCCTTGTGGCTTTTGTTTTGGTCTTATTTCTGTGTCCCTGAGCTGCTGCTGATGGAGGGTTGAAATAGGGCAGGCTGGGGCTAGTTGGCTGGTTTAGAAGAGGAGAGGAGTTAACTTCAATTTTCTAACACAGAAATCATGTTTTCTTGGAGATTTGAGTTCTATATGTACTGTTTTTGTGTACAGCCCAGGCTGGCCTCGAACCTTGATCTCCTGCCTCAGTCTCCCAAATGCTGTGCCATTATGCCTGCCTTTCTGGGGACTCTAAAAGGTGTCTGTTTCCACTGCTCCTGAAAGGTGCCCTTTCTACCATTTTTTGGGAGCAGTATCAATTGAGCTAGACGTTTGACCTTGGCACAGACTCAAGTGTATTTCCTGAAGAGTCAGGAGAAACATAGTATAGTAGAAAAAGTGAGTACCCTTTTTTTTTCTTCCGGCTGTACTGGGGATTGAACTCAGGACCTTGGGCTTGTGAGGCAGGTGTGGCACCACTGAACTAAATCCCCTGCCCCAGGTACTCTTGTCTTTAATCTCTTTGAGCTTAGATTCCATCTTCTATAAAATAGGGCTTATAATTCCTGACCCTGTGAGATTATGAGAACTAGATGTATTAAAGCACTTGGCACCTAGTAGGCACTTAATATAGATTAATTTTATTTTTTTCAGTACTGGGGATTGAATCCAGGGGTATTCTACTTGAGTTACATCCAGAGCCCTTTTTATTTTGAGACATTTCACTGAGTTGCCCAGGCTGGCCTCAAATTTGTGATCTTCCAGTTTCTGTCTCCCCGAGTGATTACAAGTGTGTGCCACCATGGCTGGCTTATTTTCTTGATGATATGAAACCCGTATTTCTCACTTTTTTCTTTACTAGTTTGCCAGCTTCCCTGTAAGTAGTTGGACTTATGAAAAAGCTGTTTGGAGAATTTGTTGAAGTAACATAATGGTGTCCTGGTTGAACATACAGTATGAACTTTTAAGTCAAGAGTAGGTTCAAATACTGCCTTCTTCACAGTCTCCAGTTAGAAAAATGTTTGATCTTAAATAAGTTACTACTTAATTCCTTTGGGTTCCAGTTTCTTCTTCTTTTATTTTTGTTTTGTTTTGTTTTTTGAGACAGAGTCTCATGTAGCTCACACTGGCCTTGACTTTACTATGTAACCAGTGATACTCCTGCCTCAGCCTCCCAAGTGCAAGGATTACGGGGATGTGCCACCATGCCCTGCTCTTTAGTTTCCTCTTATAAATGGAGATAAGAATACCATTTGCTGGGGCCGGGGATTTAGCTCAGTGGTTCCGCTGCCTGCCTCGCAAGGGCAAGGACCTGAGTTCGATCCCCCGTACCAAAAAAAAAAAGAATACCATTTGCCACATGAGGTTATTGTGTGGATTTAATGAAACTGGAAGTCAGATACTTGGCAGTCTGACTTCTTCTATATGCTGTAGGTAACTTTCAAGTTTATATCTCTCGGTGACTCAGATCTTTTTTTATTTTTTTCGGTACTGGGGATTGAACTCAGGACCTTGCACTTGCAGGGCAGGCACAGCTCCACAAGCTAAATCTCGGGCCCACAATGACTCAGATCTGAGATCACTTGTATTGCCAAAAGTGGTTTTCAGTTCAGAAATCTGATGGAGCCAGTTACCCCAGTCTGCCTGCTGCTGGCAGATGGAGGGCTTCCCCAGCCCGTTTATCTGTGGAAACCCCCCTGTGAAGCACCCTGGCTGGGGAAGTTGTATCAGTGCTGAGTCAAGATCACAGGCTCCCTGCTTTCTGGTACAGACGTATGATCTGACCCACAGCCTGTCAGCCAGGGTTGGAAGGCTCCAGGCCTGAAGCCATTTGGTTTCTTCAAGACACTGATCCCCAGAGTCCTAAGCCCACCTAGTGCCTTAAAGGAGGACTTCCCTACTGGTGTGTTGCAGATGGGTCACTTATGCCTTGGATACTGATCCTAAGGGCAGCTGAGGTCCCTGTTTGGTCCTGAGTGTCCCCTCATGTGAACCCTGTTGTAAACCTGTTACGTTACACTGCTTTTGGAGATCCTTTCTTGCCCACTTTGTCTGAGCAGCAATTCTCATTCTGTTGCGTAGTAAGAAATTTGGGATTGGGGGAGCTATTATTGTTCTTTATTATTACCAGAATAAAAGCCAGTCTCTGGTCTGATGAAGTCTGATCTGTTTGGTTCCAACTAGATTACTACCCAAGTTCAGTTACTCAGCCAGTATTCTGGCCGGTGTTGGACTTGGTTAGAGAAAAAAGGCAGAGAGCTCTGGGGCCTGTGAAAGGATAGCCCTCTGTCTTTGGTGTGTTGGCACCCTGATTTTTCTCTTTATTGAGTTATGCAGACCCCAAACTGGGTCCGAACAATTCTGACACCAGAAAAGTTGCTGGCTGTCCTTAGGACCAGGCTCCTGTCCATGAGGTGGAGTCATGTGACAGGGCTGTCCCTGCTGCACTTCCTCCTCTCACATTTTCCTGGTGAGGACTTTGGTTTTGCCTTAAGTGTAGCAGCTAAGTTGCCCTAGGTGGTAGTTACTGTATTTGAGAGGCTTTGAGGGGCCTCCTTTGACACAGAAAGGGGCTGCTGGGAAAACTTGGACTAAATATCAGTTTCCAAACAACCATGGTAGAATTTTTTCCCTAGTCCTGGGAATTGTGGTGAATTAGTTCAGGCTGGAATAGAACTTGGGGGAAGGAAAGAGCTTTGACAGTAGCTGGTCAGAAGACCTCTTTTCTGTTCAGAGACCCCAACACTGAGAGGACCCCAGGCCACAGAGAAGAGTCTTGTTCTCTTGACCTTCATCTGGCCCAGTGTTAGCCTGGGGAAGGAGTGTGTGTGCCAGGATGGATATAAGTGGACACACTGCCATTTAGGAATATTTTCCTTGCCCAGAGGGAGATTCAGCTCCCCCGCCCTGCCCCCTGAAATTAAACCCAGGCACTTTGCTGAGCTACATCTCAGCCCTTTTAAAATTTCTTCTTCTTTTTTTTTTTTTTTTGGTACCGGGGATCGAGCTCGGGACCTTGTGCTTTCGAGGCAGGTGCCAAAACCACTGAGCTAAATCCCCGGGCCTTTTAGTTTCTTCTTTTGGGACAGGGTCTCAATAAGTTGCCTGGGTTCAGTGTCAATTTAGATTCCTCCTGCCTCAGCCTCCCAGAGTGTTGGGATTACAGGCATGCACCACACTCCCAGATGAAATTAAGATTTTTTTCTCTTAAGTAATACTCATTCCCTAAAGAAAGTATTGGACAGTTCACAAAGAAGAGATTGAAATTTTTGTGTTTGAGGGGTTTTTTTAAAGGTTTTTTTGAGGTAGGATCTCACCATGTTGTCCAGCCTTGAACTCACTATGTACCCCAGGCAGGTGTTGAACACAAAGTAACCCTTCTGCCTCAGCCTCCTAAGTCCTGGGATTACAGGAGTGTGCCATGCCTGAGGAGATTGAAGATTTAAATGGAAGAAAAACAACCATATTTTTTCTCTAGTTCCTTTACCAAATACAGCCAGTGTGGTTTTTTTGTTTGTTTGTTTGTTCTGTTTTTTTGAAACAGGTTCTTGCTCTATAATTCAGAATTCAGGATTGCTTCGAACTCACTATGAAGCTCAGGCTGGGCTCAAACTTGGGGCAATCCTCCTGCTTCAGCCTTCTAAGTGCTGGGATTACCAGCATGTGCCACCACACCTGGCTGCCAGTGTGTTTTAAAACTTTAAATTTTTTTTCATCTGGTGGTATTCAGTATATATGAGGTGTCAGTGAGAAGCCGGGTGTGGTGGCTCATGCCTGTAATCCTACCACTCGGGAGGCTGAGGTAGGAGCATTGCCTTGAGTGTGAGGCCAACCTGAACGATGTAGCAGGACCCTGTCTCATAAAAGAAAGAAATTGTTAGTGAATGTTTAAATTTAAAAACAAGAGTTGAAGAAAAAAGAGTTGGCATACAAAGTCTTCAATATTCAGTTTTCCTTAGGGTGATTATGAAAATAATGCATGATTATTAAAAAAATTTGGAAATAAGAAATTAAAGTTATGTTTAGCTATAAGTAAGAAATGAAAATCACCTGTAATCTCACTATGTACTAACATTTTGACATAAATTTTTTTTAACAATTAGGATCATGCTGTGCCTGTTGTTTTGGAAACAGATTTTCTTTACAATTTTAAGCATTTTTAAGTGTTCTTCAGTCTTATGATTTTATGGCTGCATGCCACTACACGTAGCATAGTATTTTATTGTGTTACCTTGCAGGTTTTTGTCATCCCTTAGTCTCCTAAATAGCTGGGATTACAAGCATCTGCTACTATGCCTGGCTCACTTTTTTACTTTGGTTTGTTTTTGCAGTTGTAAATAACACTGTAATGAACATCCTGTGCATAAATATTTGTTAGCATCTTCGATTATTACCTTAGATAAATTGCTAGAAGTAGAATTATTGAGTCCAAGATGATATGCTTTTTAAAGGCCTTTGAGATACATACCTTTTGAAAAAGTTGTATCAGTTATCCTTTTTTTTTTCAGGTACTGGGGATCGAACTTAGGACCTTGTATTTGCAAGGCAGGTGCGGAACCCCTGAGCTAAATCCCTGGCATATCTTTTCCCTGGATAGTATATGAGTGTCTTCTTTTTCTCTCTTAGCTAACCATTTCTGGATAGTTTAACTTTTTAATAATCTTTGCTAATTTTATTAATAAGATTAATTTCTCTGAGTATTTCATCATAAGCATTTTGGCCATCCTTTGTTTGTGTCCTTTGCTCTTTGTTGAGGATATATATTTTTTCCACCCTTTTTCATTATGAAATATTTTTCACAGATGTTAGTTTTTTCAGTGCTGGGGATTGAACCCAGAGCTATGTGTGTGCTTGGCAAGTACTCTACCACTGAGCTATACCCTAGACCTATTTTTCACATAAGAAAGCACATAAATATTATGTAAGGATAAAATACTAAAATGAACATCAGTGCATCCACTGTAAAGTTTTTGGAATTGTTTCCTGTCTCTCATTTTCTTCATGAAACAGCTCTCTAACTTAGGACTTGTTGCAGCTGTGTTCAGCAGCTGGGACAGTTCAGGTGGTAGCCAAACCAATGCTTTATAAAGCACCTGTCTCTGGGGACACAATTGCTACAGCTGCTGAGAACAGGAACTGGTCTTGGTGGAAATAACTAATCTTCAATGAAGTGAAAAAAGAAGCCAAGGTGGAGAGGAAATGAAACCACAGATCCTCTCCTGCCCACTGAAGGCTGGGCAGAGCCAGGGCCCTGGATCTGTGGTCAAGCCCACAGTATCTGCCCAGAGCTGACTGTGTGAGCATAGCAGTCAGCAGTGCTAGGTGCCTGAAGCCAGCCTGTCATCTGGTCTCCTAGGGCAGTCACCTCTGTTCTGGGGAAACATTTCTCCTGTGTATGCTGAGCTGCAGTGGTGCCAGGGAGAGGCCAAGGATTCATTCCAGTTTGGAAATGACATTAGAGAAGGGAAAAGACCTTTTTCTTTGTGGATAAGAGAGGGTCCTGTTGTCATACAGCCTCCCACTCTTCTGATACTTGCTGGGTAATTCAGGACTCCCTCTTTGAATAGCAACAGATGGGAATTTAGGGTTTTAAGGTTTTTGTCCATGAAGAAGAGGAGGGAATTTCAGAATACAATTGAACTGGGCAGCTGGAATTCCTGAGTTCCCAATGAGGTAGGAGATTTGGGTGTTGCATATTGGCTGAGGAAGTAGGTGTGACCTTTAGTTGCAAAATCCCAGGACACACGCACAGAACAGTTCCCAGAGCCCAGCATGAGCCCAATCAGAGAGTGCCTCTCCTGAGAACTTGAGGTGGTTTTCAGCAGGACAGCCTAGACCTGACGTCAGCTAGAGTGAGAGATACAAAAAGGGCAGTCACCATTGACCTCTCCTGCTGCCGTGTCCTCTAATCATGGCCAGTAAAATCTTGCTACCGAATGTGCTTGTCTTGACCAATTTTTCGTTCAGGACAAAAAGAACCTAGAAATCACTTCTAAAAGGAGACTCCAAAGTGCAAGGTCCTGAGTTGGATTCCCAGTACCACCCCCCCCCAAAAGACTCCAGCACCCCAAACCAAGTAAGAGTATCAAACCTGCCTCACTGGCCTAGAGATACTCGTCTTTGTTACTTACCCACCTCTCTACTTTCTTTTTCCTCTGCTGTGTGTGTGTTTCATGCTGGGGATTGAATTTAGGGTCAGTGCATGTTAAGATGCTAAGCACACACTCTACTACTGAGCACACTGCCAGCTCCTTTCCAGGTTCCCGTACCGTACCCTTTCTGTCTTAAGTCACCTCACAGCCAAGGCGTGGATTGGCAGTTTGTGTGCTGGCCAGGGGAGGAACTGGAGAGGGGTTTTTTTGGTGGAGGGGACAGTGTCTTTCGACATGTAGCTTTAGTAATCTTTGTACTCTTAATTTAGAAAGTACTTTGAGGTCATTCAAAGGTGTCTTAAATAATATGCAGACCCATGCAGGGCTCACAGAATTACTTACATGGCAGATTTTTGTTTGTTTTACTTTTTGAGACAAGGTCTCATTATGCAGTCCAGTCTGGTCTTGAACTCACTGTGTAGTCCAGGTGGGCCTAAAATTTGTGACAATTGTTCTGCCTCAGACTCCCAAATGCTGGGTTACAGCTGTGTACCACCACTCCCAGCTTACAGGGCAGGCTTTGCCAGTAAAGGAAAGGTTTAGGCTGTTGTATACCAGTGATGGTTTTACTCTCATTCTCATTTCTCCTCCATCTCTTTAACCACATTTCTACCCTCTCTTAGGGTTATTGACCAAGGCTGGAGTGGAGCCAGTAGTCTTGCCTCTGGATCCTTAATACACATCAACAGAAATAGATGTTCTCTTTTTTCCTTATTGGCTCATCTCTGCTTAAATCCAGAATGGAGAATACTATGACCCTCTTCTATTTGCCCAGCCCCTCTCTGAATACGATCTGGGTGTGAGCCTGGGGTTTAGGTTCTTTTTTTTTTTTGTACCAGGGATCAAACTTGGGACCTAGTGCTTGCAAAGCAGGCAGCAGAACCCTTGAGCTAAATCCCTGGCCCAGGGGTTTAGGTTCTTTAAGGAATAGTCTGTTTTTAAAACTACTTATAGTTTAGAGCACTTTCTGCTCTGTTTTTACCAGCTTCCTTGCAGGGATCTGGGCAGCTAGTCCCTAGATCTTCCCAGAATTTCCCATGAAACCATAACAAAACAAAACAAAACCTACTTTGGGAGAGAGTAGCTGATTTGAGATCCACTGGCTCAGACTTTGTTTGAAAGAGAGACCATTAGTGTTTTGGGGGGGGGGGGTTGGCACTGGGGATCGAACTTGGGACCTTGCACTTACAAGGCAGGTGGTGGAACCACTGAGCTAAATCCCTGGCCCGAGAGACCATTAGTTTTGGAATCAAAACACCTAGGTTCTGATCCAGTTTTTTTTTGTTGTTGTTACTGGGAATCGAACTCTGGTCCTTTCGCTTTTGAGGCAGGTGTCAGAACCACTGAGCTAAATGTTCCAGTTTTTTAGCCTTACTTTCCCAGCTGAATGACTGTGGGCCAATCTTGTAACCTTTTTTAGCCACTTTTGTTTTAGGGGGATTATACCTACTCTACAGAATTTTGAGAATACTTAAAGAAGGTAACAGTGAAATGGCTTTGTAATCTACAGTGTCTACAAATAAGTGTTTATTGTACATACACTACCCACACAACTTTTATTTCCATGAGTTGTAGTGATTTTCTTTCTTTTTTTTTTTTTTCCGTGGTACCGGGGATCAAACCCGGGTCCTTGTGCTTGCGAGGCAGGGAGGCAGGCGGTGGAACCACTGAGCTAAATCCCCCCCAGCCGGCCCAGTTGTAGTGATTTTCACTTGAGGGAGCTATTGTCTGGGGAGGGTGTGGGAACCAAGTGAGGATGTTTTGGTTATCACACTGACTAGGAGTGCAGCACAGGGTGCCTTGGCACTTGGCACCAGGGATGTTAAACTCTGCAGTGTTGGAGTCAGTCCTGCACAGTGAAGAAGCATCTGCCCCAAATGCTGGTAGCACCCCTCCCAGAGTTGCCTCACTCGTCTCTGCCTCCATTGTCCCATCCTCTCCCAGTTGGGGATGAGACTCCCAGAGGAGCAAAAGTGAAAGCAGAGTCATGATTTGTGGGATTTCTTGGTTTTCCCACTTCCTGTTCACCTCAGAAAAGAGGTGAACCTTTTTATTATTTCTGCCTGTAGTTTTAGTGCCTGATTCCTTCTATACTGTGCCCTCTACCCTAAAACTCATCAAGGAAAACACTTTGGGGAATACATACTACACCCACTCCTTTGTAGTTTTTCTTGCTGACAAAAGTTTTTATAAGTTGGGAACTTTTTTTTTTAATGGTACCAGGGATCGAACTCGGGACCTTGCACTTGCGAGGCAGGTGCCGGTACCACTGAGCTAAATCCCCTGCAGGAACTCTTTTAATAGTGCTTTTGGAAGGCAGCTATGCTCATCACTATACCACCAACAAACTTAATAGTGCTTTTGAATCTTGGATAACAGATCCCTTTGAAAATCTAGTCAAACCTGTGGCTTTCCCCCATGACTGTGTGTACACATACAGTATTTTGGAGGGCAGGCATGATGCCACTGAGCTAAACCCCCGGCCCTTAATGCCCATTCTTAGATCTGCTGGGGAAAGTCCTGGCTTTGAGCTTGGAGAAGTGGAAAGGTGAAGAAACTCCTGCAGAAGCTTTGGTTATCAGTGTAGGTAAAACGATGTCTTCTTGGGTGGTTCCAACAAAAGGGGCTTTTTGAAACTTGGCTGATTTCCATTAATAGGGAGATAATCAGGCCTCTGGACACTATTATTTTACTTTGATTAAGGATCAGTTGTGGAGGGGTAGATGTCAGAGCTCTAGCCCTGAACCTCTGGGAACATTCATCTAGAGGTGATAGGATATGTTTTCTTTCTTTCTTTCTTTTCTTTTTTTTTTTTTTTTTGTACCGGGGATTGAACTTGGGTCCTTGCACTTGCAAGGCAGGCGGCGGAACCACTGAGCTAAATCCCTGGCCCTATAGGATATGTTTTGACAAGTCCTAGGGAACCAGTGGCCCCTGGTAGTGGAGACCAAAGGTCACATCCTGGATGCAGAGGAGATGCCTGGCTAGAGCAGCAGCCTTCTCCTGCATGTCTAAGGTCCTTCAGAAACATCCAGGTATTTGGCTCCCCAGGATGTGCCTGAGAGAGGACTGGGAACATCTGTATCTCTAGCAATTATTTCTATGCTTAAATCTTGTTTTCTATCTTACAAAAAAAGAAATTGTGGTAAATTTTTTGAAGAAAAATTCAGATCTTTTGGGAGGGCCTTATATTATAAAAAAACTTTATTTTGAGACAATACTAACTTGTTTTTCTGGGTGGAGTCTTCCACCTTTCAAGAATGGCTCAGTTCTAATACCCATTGCATGCCAGGATTTAATTTATAGAGGTTATTAATATTTGTTGGATATATGCTACATGCTTTTTCGGGGGTTATCTTATTTAATTTGACAAGTTTAACTTGTCAGGTTTAACTTGACAAGTGAGGTGTTTGTTTCACTTCTGTTTTACAGGTGATCAAACCAGGGCTCAGAGGGCCTAACTAAGATCTTGGCTTAAATGTAACAGATTTAGAGAGGGCTTAAACAAAACACTCTGGTTAAGAGTATTTTTTCCATGCTAAAAAGACTGCTAGAAAAAATAGTTTCTGAGAGATGCTTAAGCTTTGATTCTTTTTAATATGGAGATTTCAAATGCATATGAGCATTTCTGTGACAGTACAAGTAAAACAGGTAATAGTTTTGGGTTACTCAAAAATATTAAAAGCCAGGCCGGGGATGTAGTCCAGTGGCACCATGCCTGTCTCGCAAGCATAAAGTCCTGAGTTCGATCCCGGGTATCAAAAAATAAAAATTAAAAGCCAACTGGGTGTGATGGTGCATGCCTTTAATTCCAGCACTTGGGAAGCTGCAGCAAGAAAACCGCCATGAGATAGAGGCCAGCCTGAACCTCATAGTGAGTTCAAGGCCACCCTGAACTACACAGTGAGACCCTGTCTAAAACAAAGCACAACACAACACACTGGTTACCTCAGGATGCAGGGAGGGAACCCTGATGGAACAGAAGATTCAAAGAGAATTTATTTATTTATTTATTTATTTTTGGTACTGGGGATCGAACTTGGGACCTTGAGCTTGGGAGGCAGGCAGCAGAACCACTGAGCTAAATCCCTGGCCCTATTTTTGGTTTTTTGAGACAGGGCCTTGCTTAGTCTCTAAATTGCCCTGGCTGGACTCCAACTTTTTATCATCCTGCCTTAGTATCCCAGAGTGCTGGAATTGTAGGCCTGTGCCACCACACTTGGCTTGAACTTGTGTATTTGTTCTGTGTGTGTGTGTGTGTGTGTGTTGCTGGGGATTGACCTCAGGACCTTGTGAATGCTAGGCAAGTGCTCTACCACCAACTGAGCTACATCTCTAGTCCTTTCTGGTTTTTGAGACAGGGTCTTGCTAAGCTGCCCAGGCTGGCCTTGAACTTGTGGTCCTCTAGTCTCAGCCTCCCCAATAGCTGGGATTATAGGTGTATGCCACCGCACCTAACCTCATTTAATCTTCCTTTAATTTAAAAGAAAAGGAAGAATAAAAATGAGGGGGACTCAACTTTCAGTACGAAGAAAAGAGAAAGCGTTCTCATCTTTGCACTGAGCCAAAAAAAGGAAAAGGACACCAGTGAGGTTAGCAGCTGACCACAGCCCATTGCTTCCCCTTTGCAGAGTGTGGCACTCGTTTTCACAGCACAAAGAATCTCCCCTGTGGGTGGTTTTGGTTTGGTTTTTTTTGTACTGAGCTACATCCCCAGCCCTTATTTATTTATTTATTTTTTGGTACCGGGGATCAAACTCAGGACCTTGTGCTTTCAAGGCAGGCGGCAGAACCACTGAGCTAAATCCCAGCCCATTTTTCATTATTTTTTATTTTTATTTTTTGGTACTGGGGATCAAACTCAGGTCCTTGCGCTTGGGCAGCAGGCGGCGAAACCCCTGAGCTAAATCCCTGGCCCGCCAGCCCATTTTTTAATATTTTTGTTTTGAGGTGAGGACTCATTAAGTCCCTAAATTTCCCAGGCTGGGCGTGAACTTGTGATCATCCTACCTCAGCCTTCCAGAGTGGATTACAGGCCTGCACCACTAGTCCTGGCTTGTAGTTTAAGTTTTTGAATGGAGAGGCCCCCAAGATACAGGCAGGTTATATATTTTTAACCTCTTTATTCTTCATGTCAATGAAAGCCGCACCTTCAGCTTTGGCAGAGCTGCAGCAGTGAGGTTGGCAAAAGGGATGAGCCTGAGCTCTGGGCCTCACTGCACCTGAGCTTCCCCAAGTCAGCTTAGCAGCTCTGATGCCCATGAAAATGATATTTTCTATATTATCGCCTAGGAATAAGGATAGCTAATAATTTTAGTAGCTAACATTTATTGAATGGTAATGTTATGCCAAGTATCTTGCAAAGTACTTTATCTGAATTATCGCATTAAACCATCACAATTCCTATGAAGTGGTTTCTTTTCTTCAAAGTGATTTTTGAATCCGGGGACTCATGTATGCCAAGCATGCACTCTGCCACTGAGTCACATTCCTAGCCTGAGTCGGAAGCAGTTGTTATTATTTACATTTTCTGGATGAGGAAACTGAGATCCAGGAACATTAAATAGTTCATCTCGGATTATACAGCTAGCAAATGGTAAAGTCAGGATTTAAATCCAAGCAGTCTGACTCCACAGCCCACATTCTTAACCACAATCTCTTCTTTCCAGGGTTGACGCCCCCTTGCTGTCAGTATTGTTTTGGAGAGGATTGAGTGGATTATGGAGAACATGGGGCAAGTTCACCCGGAAAAATCTTCTTTTGCTGAGATGTGTAGTGGAAAGTTTTGGGCTTTGGAGTTAGTCAGACCTGAACTAGACTTCTAGCCATCTCACAAAGATCCCTGCTAGTCAGCAAGTATACTTTGACTTACTGAATGTCAGTGATACCATTGGATATGCAGTGGTGAAGAAACCAACAACACCTCTGTCTTTGTGGAATTTAGAGGAAAAGACAAATACAAGTTAGGATATATCCTTGGGAGGCAAAGAAGATATTAAGAGAATCCATAACCAAGAAGCCTTTAAATTGGAAAGTCTTGGGTCTTTTCTTCATTTTCCTCCCTTTACTGATTTTTTAAGGAACAGGTCTTAGGTGCCTGCTTTATACACAGTTCTTTACCAAATGCTTTGGAATATACCAAAGAAATAGAATACTGAGTTGGAGAAACATAATATATACTTAGAACTCTATTTTGAACTAGAAAATTAAAACCAAGTATATGTCCTCAGGTTGTTGTTACTTTATCCCTAATAGGGAATACTGTTTATCTTGCCTGCCCATGTGTTTCTGTGAAGACGGTGAGGTCACGGGCTGGTAGCCTGCCACACTGCTGTAAGCATGGAAGGATTAGGGCAGGGAAGGATCAGCCCAGGGTAGGATTGTAAGTCAGGGTTTAAAGGTGACTGGGGTAGATCAGGAGAGAGGAGGTTGTTCCATATGTCAGTAGGGTGGAGGCAGGTTGAAGAGGAATGAACAAGCTACAGGAGGAGCAGCCAGGAAGCCTGCCTGTTGATAGACAAGCCTGGTTTCAGGTAGGAAGATGGGCGTGGGTCAGGATGGATGGTCAGTCTGGAGTTCCTGGTTGATAGAAAAGGCTGTAAGGCCTTCCTGCCTGGGCTTTCGTTGGGGAATAGAGATTAAGCTGTTAAGTGGACACTGGCCATTCATGAATTTGCTCATTAAAGTTAGGTGACTGAAATATGTGAGAAATAATTATTTAATCTTTAGAGTTTAGGGAATCAAATAACTTAAGTAAAACTGGATAGAAAATGGGCCCACATGTTATCCATAAATTGCAGAAGTCCCCCAATGCAGATCCTTCTATTTTTGGTTACCAAGTTTTGAGCTGATTCTTTCCTTTGCCAAATCTATCTTGCCTTTCTTGAGGGTAAAATATTATTTTGTACTTAGTAATTTATATTATCAACAATGCTTTGTTCATGGTAGGTGCTGAATACATACACATATTTATTTTGGGTTTTTGTTGGTTTGTTTTTGCTTTTGTCTCACTATGTAGTTCAGACTGGCCTTGAACTCACAGCAATCCTCCAGCCTCAGCCTCCTGAGTGCTGGGACTGCAGGTGTGTACTACCGTACCTGGGTGTTGCCTTGCATAGTAGGACTGACCAGTGTTTCTGCCTGCTGGTGCACACTGTATATTGAGGAAGGGTGTCCTCTCCCAGCTAATCACCCAGGCCAGGCACCTGGGAGTCACTCTAGGCTGTTGTGCATCTGTCTGTATTGCCACTTCTCTAGTTGTCCTTAGCCTTTGTCTGGTTTGTTGTAATGGACCCTTTGCTCTTGCAGAATTCTCCCTACTTGTCATTCTAACCTTATGCAAAGATACGGAGAAGGCATTTTCTAGGAAGAGAGAATAACCTGTGCAGTGTTCAGGTGGAAAAAAGCCTTGAAGACCAGATTGGCCGATGAGGATGCTGAAGAGAGGTCTGAGAAGGTATCAGAGAGTTGAGTGGGGCCCAGATCATGTGGCACCTTGCCAGCCTTGGGAAGAAGTTTGGAAATTAGTTGCATGGGGAGTTTTAGGCTTCTTGGTGTTGAGTTCACTGTGGTTGCTGTGGAATCTTGGAATCTGTCTCATTTAGGGCAACAGATTGCCTGAGTGAAAGCCCGGCTCCTCATTAGGCTCTGCCAGCAGAGTGATGGTACCCTTGGTCTTTCAGGTTTGACTGGTGCTCAGTCCTTACTCCTGTACCCACCCTCAGGCCAGACAAGAAAGGACAGTGCCTGTTGTAGGCTGGCCTCAGTGTTTGGCATGCCTACTGGTAACCTGAGCCTATAATTTGGTGGGTTGGCCGGTTACAAAAATAAAAAATGTGACCTATAACTAAAGATGAGTGGATTCAGTGAAGAGGGAACTTTTAATTTGCAGAGGTCCTGAGCTGTACTTTTTGTTTTGTTTTTTTGAGACAGGGTCTCACTATGTAGTTCAGGCTGGCCTTGAACTCACTGTGGAGCCCAGGCTGGCCCCAAACTCGTGGCTCCTCCTGCCTCAGCCTCCTGAGTGCTGTGATTACAGGCATGCACCACCATGCCCAGCATAAGCTGTACTTAACTAGAGGAGAAACGGGTCTCCTCCCCAGACACTGCTCCATATTCTGCTTTAATACCTGCTCTGGGGCGGATAAGGGTTCTTGGGTCTTGGGGAGAGATGTGGGCACTTTAGGGAAGTATTTTGAGGGGATACTGGGGCCTAACAACAGGTTTGATAGGACTTCCAGGGAAGTAGACTTTATTCAGTCTTGCTCCTCATGTAGTCCACTGGGATGGAAATAGTTTTAAAATGTTTGATTGCATCTCATTTATTCAGTAACTATTGTTTATATTTTAGACATTAGGGATCCCACAGAGATAGTCTCATAGAATTCACATTGTTGGAGAGAACAGAAAACAAACATATAGGTATGTATTATGATGTTAAGCAGTGATCAGTGCCGGGTAGAAAATGAGATGATAGAGCAATGAGGATAATATTTTAAATGACGTGAGTCAGGAGGTTTAGGGGCTGAGGTATAAGAGAAAAGCAGACTAGTAAAGAAAGGGCTTTTCTCTGCATTCTAGTGGCCAGCACCTGAGTGTATTTCTGAGGAAGGGGGTCCCAGTGGCAGTGCGGCCAGTCTGGGCAAGGACCAGAGGCAGTGTTCCTGTAGGGCCCCAGGCAGAGCCTGTGGTTGCTTCTTTCCAGCCCCAGTTGTCAGAACTGTCTGCAGGGCTGGGCAGGGTGCTGATTAACTGTAAATAGAAACTTGTCTGTCCGAGGCTTGTCAAGCCTGATTTTGTCCAGATTTCCTGAATTTACTGTGTACTGTGGGCTAGAGGAGGAATATGAAGCTGGGCCTGGGAAACAGCTTCTGAGAGTGCAAGGGTTCCTCCTGCCTGTGTCCAGATGCTCAGCCGGGCCTTTGGCAAGAGTTTTGGGGTTCAGTGTTCTGAATTTGAATCCTGACTGCTGATTATTAGCTCTGTGCCCTTGGGGCCAGTTCTTTAATTTCCTTAAACCTCAGTTTCTTTATCTGTATAATCAGCATGGTGGAACTTACCTTCTGGGAATTTGGTGAGGATGAGATAATATATATAAAGGATTCAGGGCAATGTCTGGCATAGTGAGTACTCAATAAATATTAAGTAGAAATATTCTAAGGTCATTAACCTCTCAAATTAGGGATCTGATATCAAGGAGCCAAATGAGAATATTCAAGAAATAAGAATTGTTGATGGGTAAAGATTGGTTCCTTGGAACTCCAAGTTGTGTAATCACTGAACTGTACACAATACATTGGTTGCTTTGCTTTCCTGTTCTATGATATTGACTTAGTCACAACTTCTCCATGGGCCCTATGGACACCCCGGCCCCGGAACTGGGTTATCCTTGGCTCCTGTTGATCTGTTTTAGTTCATTTTGTCTCTGGTGTGGCCATGGAAGGACCCAACTTTTTTTTTTTTTGGTACTGGGGATCGAACTCAGGACCTTGCTCTTGCCAGGCAGGTGCAGTGCTACTGAGCTAAATCCCCGACCTGGAAGAGCCCAACTTTAAGAACATTATGAATGAAGGGGTTTTACCAAGGCCAGAACAGCCACCGTGGGCCTGCTAAAGCCCGTATCTATGCCCCTGTATAGGACTGTATTGAATTCTGAATTGGTGGAGCCACTGCTGTGTGGGCTCATTTTCTTAGATTGGAGATCATCTACTCCTTTCCCCTCAGCATGAGCCTTGGAGCGCCCCCAAGTTTTAGAATGGATCGATATCTAACTAGGAAAGAGCATCTTTGTGTGAATCTTCTGTGTCTAGAGTATACGTTGGCCCCTTGCTTTGGGCAGGCTTTTTGTTTGTGATTGTGGTTATTTTGTTTTTACTTACTGTTCAGCAGAATCAGCATCACCAGAGCACTAATTATCCTCAGGCTCTTGGCAGACAGGGCACTTTGTGAATTCTGCTCCCTTGTGAAGTGCTTATGTCTACAGATTATTTTCTGTTGCAGCTGGCATGAGTTCAGGTTGATTGTCCCATAGCAGCTATTAATTGCTCCCTTTGGGCTTGTTTAATTACTGCTGGCATGGTAGGTGACTGAGGGACTAAGAATCTCTCGTGCTTTTACAGGGCAGCAGGTCCTGGTGAGCTACTAAAGCATTTATCTGTCATTTCCCCAGAAGATCCTTGTTAAAAGTTGTGAGCTGAGAGCTAACCAGCTAGAAAGTGTCGAGTGGTGTTCAGCCTCTCAGTTGATTCCTTCCAAGAACTGTAAAGAAACTGTCTAGGATTTGTTGCCTCCAGAGGCTCAGGAAAATGTCAGGATGGTGTCATAACAGTGTCAAAGTACTGCCAGCTACTTCCAAGGTCTTGGAGACACAGAGCTTACTCTGGTCTTTCTCTGTGACAGGTAAAGATTCTCCTTGTTACCCTGTGGGGCCTCTGAGACAGTGAATCAAGAATGGGTGGGCCGGGGATTTAGCTCAGTGGTTTCACCACCTGCTGCGCAAGTGCAAGGACCCAAGTTCGATCCCCAGTACCAAAAAAAAGAATGGCTAAAGTGTCACCTTCTCTGCCTGGGGACAGGGAGATGGTGAAGATACCAGTTCTCAAAGCCTTAGCAGGTGCAGCCTAACACTCATTCACTCAAAAATCATTTATCGAGCGCTCAGAATTACATTAAGTGTTAGTGAACTAAAGATGACTAAGGCAGTATATGCCCTTAGAAGTTTAGGCTAGAGGAGGAGACAAACACAAATATATCATTATAATATATAGCTGGACATATGTAATGGTATAGATATTCTGGAAGCATCAGAAGCACACCGAGGAGAGGTGGGGCTTGGGGATACTGCCAACAGGAGGAAATCTCTACAGGCCAAAATGCTAATTAGAGTTGGACAGAAGTGTGGGAAGAGAAAGCATCTGGGTACAGGGAACAGCATCGGCAGAACTGTCACAATGAGACAGCGTGCTGTGCTCTGAGAACCTTCATGGTGCTGTAGAAGTGTAATGTGCGAGGCAGAGAGCAGTGGAAGGTGAGGCTGAAGTGGTGAGGCTTTGAATGACACAAGGAAGAGACTATACTTAATGTTTTTCATAGGTAGTATGGTCCGATTTTGAGTTGTGGTTAGGTCACTTCCATGAGTCTGGGAATGAGAATTGGAGGTAGGCAACCAGATGGAAGGCTTTGGTGTGTGATGATGATGATGGGAGCCTGAACTGGGGCCCATGTGCATGGTGATCATGGGACAGAGTCAATAAATAGTTTAAAGGTTAAATCTTTAAGAGTTGATAACTGATTAGATTTGACATTAGGTACATGGAAATGAGGGAGAAGGGAGGAAATTCAAAATTGTACCTTATGGGCATGTTAACACATGTCTGTAATCCCAGCACTCTGGAGGCTGAGCCAGGAGGATCCCTGCGAGTTGAGGGCCAGTCTGGTCTACATAATGAGTTCAAGGCCAGCCTGAATTATGTAATGAGACCATGTCTCAAAAAGAAAAACAAAACAACAAAAAAATGATACTCAAATTTCTAGCTTGTTAGATTAAATTAGTGAGAATGAGGTGCCATCTGCTGAGGGAACACAGGGGAAGAAATACCTGGGAAGGTAAAGCGACAGGGCCTAAGACACATGTGGTTGCCAGAGCCTGTGGATGTTTGAGCAGAATGTTTAAAGTTGAACCTCAAATGAGAGGTCTGGGATCATTTGAGAGGCAGCAGTGGACTGGTCAAGTAAAATCTGAAGCTTTTCTGTGCATCTCCACAGGCATTCTCAGGCCTTTCTCTGTATTCCTACAGACAACACAACCCTTAAGTGACTGAGACAGCTCTGAGAACTTATGTAATATGAGGAGCAAAGTGGAGTTGTTAAGGAGAGTAGTTAGTTGGAGGCAACAAAAGTAGAGATTTGTGGCAGAAACAGATCCAGGTTTGCAGATAGCAAGTTTAACCAGAGGAAGTCAGAGACAGCTGGGGAAGTGAGAGGTTTGAAGTAAGCCAGGAGCGCCAGAAATAACGTGGCAAAACCTCCAAATCTCTTCACAGATTAGAAAATGTGATTCCAAAAAGTTTAGTAGAATTGTCCCAGATCACTCAGCTGCTCAAATAGCAGGGCAGCTTAGTCAGTGACTCTTGTATCTCCCCAAAGTCTAGGGCCAGCTTTACAGTGAACCCCCTAGGTGGCTGTTGATGTCTCATTCATACCTTTTGAAGGGGCTGTAACTGCTGTAACCTAGAGAATGATTCAATTACATGAGATAATGGAATTATATCCTACATATGTTAACCTGTACTGTTCAGCTGCATATATATACTCTCTTGCATTTTGTATACCGAACATTATATTTTATGAGTGTGCAGAGAAGTTCACTTGAGTCTGATAGGACTCCTGGTTGTTCCAGTTACCATTTTTAGAGCCTTTCTGTGCCAGGCACTGTGCAAGAACATTTTCATTCGTTCAACCCTTCACCTAGAGATTATAAATAAGAGGTAGTTATAATAGCCCCTCTCCCCCATGGTACAGGGATTGAACTACACTGAGCTACATCCCCAGCCCTTTAAAAAAGTTTTTTCCCCCTTTTAAATTTTGAGATAGGGTCCTACCAAGTCACTGAGTTGCCTAGGCTAGGCACAAACTTCTGATCCTTCTGCCTCAACCTCCTGGAGGGCTGGGCATGGTGACACACTCTTATAATTCTAGCACTCAGGAGGCTGAGGCAGGAGGACTGCCTTGAGTTTGAGGCCAACCTGAGTTACATACTGAGTTCAAGGCTAGTTTAAACTACATAGGGAGACCTTGTTTCAAAAAACAAACAAAGTGGGCCAGGGATCTAGCTCAGTGGCACCGCCACTGGTAAGCACAAGGTTCTGAGTTTGATCCCCAGTACGGGGGGTGGGGGGGTGGGTGTCATATATATGTATGTATTCAAGGATGAACGACCAGGATTCTTACCAGGATTTTTAATTTTTAAAAATTTTATTTATTTATTTATTTTGGTTTTTTGAGACAGGGTCTCACGATGTAGCACAGGCTGGCGTTGAACTCATAGTGATCCTCCTGCCTCAGCCTCCTGAGTGCTGGATCACAGGTGTGTCCCACCACACCCAGCCAGGATCATCTCTTGATTCCAAAGCTGATGCTGTTATCTACAGCTCATTGGAAAGTTTAAAATGCCACTCAGATGTAAGGAATTAGTTATCACATGGTGTCCAAGAAGACAATTTAGGTATCTCTGTGCTCTTCATAGACTCCCTCTTATTCAGAGGCTTATATACACATACCTCATTCAGCTGGCTTCACCCAGTCATGCTGGACAGGGAAGCGTTGTTTAGGGACTAAAACTGTTCAATAACTCCAGCTGGATCTTTCCAAGTTAGAAGTGGAGATTTCTTTTTTTGGCTGTACTGAGGATTTAACCCAGGGAGCACTGAGCTGCATTCTGAGTGCTCCCCCTTTAACTGGTTTAATTAACTAATTAGAAATGTGATCCTTCCATATAGCCCAGGCCATCCTCCAACTGTCATTCTTCCTGCCTTAGCATCCCAAGGATACAGGCATGTATCACCATGCCTGGCTGGAGTTTTTCTTTGATAAAAGATAGCAAGAGGGCCAGGGATTTAGCTCAGTGGTTCCACTGCCTGCCTTGAAAGCACAAGGTTCTGAGTTCGATCCCTGGTACCGAAAAAGAGATAGCAAGAAGCTGGACTTAGTGGTGGGTGCCTGTAATCCTAGTGCTCTGGGAGGCTGAGGCTGGAAGATTGCAATTTCAAGCCCAGTCTGAACAATTTAGTGATTTAGCAAGACCCTGTCTCAAGATAAAAAATTAAAAAGGGCTACAGATACAGCTCAGTGCAAAAACCCTGGATACAGTTTCTGGTATCACACAGTAAAAAAAGTTAGCAAAATATGGTAGAAAAGCCTTTCTGTTGGAGGCCATGTACTTAGGCTTAAATCTGAGTTCTAGCTGGGGATTTAGCTCAGTGGTTCTGCTGCCTGCCTCGAAAGCGGAAGGACCTGAGTTCGATCCCCGGTACCAAAAAAAAAAAAATATCTGAGTTTTACTACTTTCTGTGTGACCTGAAGCCAGTTGGTCTTGGATTCTCAATTCCCTTGCCAGTTAAATAGGCATAATAACATTTATCTCTAGTGGTTGCTAAGAGAGGGGAGATAATTTGAGAAAAGGGCTTGGCATATAAGAGATGCTCAGTAATGTTTTCTTCTCCATTCCTGGCCCCTGAGTGGATACAGCACTTAGGGTTCCAGACATCTCAAGAAGCAGAGAAGATTCAGGATCTCTTTAGGTAACAGGGAGGAAGCTTTCAGAAGACTAAAGACATCAAAAGAGATGTTCTTTTCTACCTGGATAATCAAATGAAATATTAAAAAGCTGAGCCAACACAAAAAACGGCTTTGAGGTGTGGGTAGCCATGATCTCTATGTCAAGCTCTGGCCTTAAAGGCATGGGGGGCAACAGTGTTGGGGGACAGCCTGTGGGCCAAGAGCATCTGGAGGCCATTATGGTTCTTCCCAGAAGAGGATAGAGGCTCTGAGAACATAACCCCATTTGAAAGCCACTGAAAAACAAGGAGAGACAGAGGACTTGCTTTCTCCTCACCCAGCATGATGGGTGACAGAGCCTCAGTTTACTATTTCCATAAAGCAGAAGCCTTGTCACTCCCACATGTGTCTGGGAGGAGGAAAGGATTCATTAAGTTTATGGTTGGATGCTAAGCTCCCAGGTTTGTAATGAGACTCCTGGAAAGCCAGAGCTGAGCCCGGGCCAGTGTACAGTGAGGTGGCGTGCTGCCCCTAGATGGCCTCTGCTGTCCACTTGGGCAGCCTTTCAGCTTTTTCTGTATGCCAGGCATCCTTGCCTAGGAACAAGTATGTCCCAGGTCAAGTCAATAGCCTCACAGAACTTACAGTCTTAATTCGAGAAATAATACAAAAGGGGAACGGTGAATAAAAGTATATGGGAGGGCCAGGGATTTAGCTCAGTGGCGCTGCACCTGCCTTGCAAGTGCAAGGGCCTGAGTTTGATCACCAGTAATGGAAAAAAAAAAAATATGGAAGAAATAATTCTTTCATGAAATTTTTAAATTAAAGGCTCTTGCACAGTGTGTGGCTCAGGGTAGATGTTTCAACTTCCCCTCCTTTGTAAATATACAAGAATTAACCCAAGGCTAACTAGGATGCCCACCTGGCACAGTATGTGGTGCGTAGACGACACTAATGCTATTGAAAGGATGGTTGAGTGTGGTTGTTTATAGGAGGTCAGGGTGGTAGACCCTGCAGATGTTCAAAGGAGGAGTGTGGAGAGGTCTGGGTTTGAGGGGAGGTTTCTTGAAGAAAAACCAGAGTATTTGATCTGAAGAGAATAGGGGGAAGGTTTCTTGAGAAGGCTACCATTGTTCTGGGTGGTCTGAAGGATGTGTATAATATAGGAAGGGCTAATGCAGTTCCTTGTGTTAGAGGAGGTGCTGTGTGGAGTTAAAAGTTTGGGCTTTGGTGTCAGGCCTGGATTCCAACCCCAGTTCTGCCATGTACTTGTTATGTGATCCTGGAAAAGTTCCAGTCTTTCATGTTTCCTGACTTGTAAAATAGGGATAATGGCCCTACTGCACAAAGAATTAGATGAGGTAATCCATATAGAGTGCTTGTCACAGTCCTGTCAATAAATGTTACCTTTTATCATTTACTTTTTTTTTTTTGTACCAGAGATCGAACTCAGGACCTTGCACTTGCCAGGCAGGTGTGGTGCCACTGAGCTACATCCCCGGCCCTCATAATTACTTTTTTTTTTTTTTTGAGACAGAGTCTCACTGTGTAGTCCAAGCTGACCTTGAACTTGCAGTGCTCCTCTTGCCCCAACCTTATTACTATTTTCATTATTGTTATCCTGCGTATGCCCACTTGCTTACTTTATAAAGCTCATAACAGCCGGGGATTTAGCTCAGCACTTGTGCCACCTGCCTCGAAAGCACAAGGACCTGAGTTCGATCCCTGGTACCAAAAAAAAACCCCAAAAAGCAAATAAAGCTCATAATAGCCTTTGTCATCTGGCTGTTTCTTGCCCATGCACACTTTCATTCCATTGTAGAAGATCACTTTACAAAGTCCTGGGTTTGGGGTGAGGATTTAGGTCAGTGGCTCTTCGCCTGCCTCGAAGGCACAGGGTCCTGAGTTTGATCCCCAGTACCAAAAAAAAAAGTAAACACAGTCCTGGGTTTGTGCTTCCTCATACTTGTAAATACTGTCTTCTTGCTACAGAATCACCATCTTCCCTTCTGTTGTCTTTGTCTGACTCCTTTCTGCTTAAAATTTAAAGCTAAATCCTGAAACATTCCTTCCAGGAAGCCTTACTTAGCTCTTTGGACTAATTAAATGTTACTTCACTGGGAAGCCACAGGACAGTCCCTCCTCTTTCACAGAAGTACTGTCCTCCGCCACACCCCTGTTTGCTTGTCTACTTTGCCTCAGAATATACACTTTCTGAAGGTAGTGTTCATGCCATGTTATTTTGATATCCCCAGATTTTATCTTAGCGCTTGGTGTATAGTTGTTTCCCAGCTACATGTTGAATAAAAAACCTAAACAAAGATAGCTCACATTTATATGTGACATTTGTACTATAGTAGGTTCTGATTTAAATCCTTTACATATGTTAACCTGATCATCATAACCTTATGAGGTAGGGTAGGCACTATTCCTACCTCCATTTTTCAGACGAGGACACGAAGGCTCACAGATATTCATTTACTCTCCCAGGGCCACACAGCTAGTAAGTAGTAGAACCAGAATTCAGACCTGGGCAGTGAGGCTCCACAGTCCTTGCTTTAACTACCATGTTGTGCCCTTAGGATATCACTGAGATTTGTGTTAAGGATGTTCGACTAATGTCTAATATAAAGAAACATTAAGTAAGTCACAACTTAGTGATCACATCTTAAAGGAATTAGTCACTATATCAAGACCCTGAAAGAGCTGGGAGTGGTGGTGCATGCCTGTCAGGAAGCTGAGGCAGGAGGATTGCAGTTTGAGCCCAGCCTGGGCAACTTAGTGACTTAGCAAGATCCTGTGTCAAAATAAAGAAAAAAGAAAAAACATTGAGTCCTGGGGGTCTAGCTCTGTGTGAAGGCCCTGGCTTCAATCCCCAGTAAAGAAGAAGAACAAGGAGGAGGGGTGGGGGGAAGAGGGAGGAAGGGGAGGAGGATTTGCTAAAGAGGGTAGGGTTTCATCTATTCTGAATTGGAGGAGGAACGTGATTGCCAATTGGAAAAAAGGTGATCTCTCCTTGGTATAATGGAGTAGACAAAGGACAGAAGAAAAAAGGAAGAAAGAAGTATTTGTGTCAGGAAATTAAATTTACTCAATCTTTATTGGAAACCTACTCTAGTGGTAAACAGGTGACCACTGTGCTCAAGAGTCTATGGTCCAGGGCCTGGGATTTAGCTCAGTGGTTTCACCGCCTGCTGTGCAAGCACAAGGACCCGAGTTCAATCCCCAGTACCAAAAAAAAAAAAAAAAAAAAAAGAGTCTGTGGTCCAGTGGGTTAAAAAGATGAATCTGAGCTGGGTGTGATGGCACACAGCTGTAATCCCAACACTCAAGAGGCCGAGGCAGGAGGATCACCAAGAGTTTGAGGCCCACCTGAGCTACACAGTGAGTTCAAGGCCAGCCTGAACTACATAGCGAGACCCTGTGTCAAATAAAACAAAAAAATCTGGTTTAAAGAGAAGGGCAGAGGGCCAGGGATTTAGCTCAGTGGTTTTGCTACCTGCTGCGCAAGTGCAAAGACCCAAGTTTGATCCCTGGTACCAAAAAAAAAAAAAAAAAAAAAAGGAAGGGCAGAGAAGTGCCATTAGATTATGGCATGAAATGAGGACTGAATTGAGACTCAAAATGAACAGTTGGAATTTGGTGAGAGAAAAGCTGTGTATAAAGAAAGTTACTTGGGGTATAGCGCAAAAGGTAGATTATAGGTGAAAGAGCAAGAACAGTGGTGAGAATTTATAGACTATCCTGTCTGTCCTCAAATAACCAAGGAACAGAACAAGGAACTTAGTGGTGGGAAAGGTAGTAGCAGCATCAGTGTTGTTGTTTTTTTTTTGGTACCAGGGATCAAACTTGGGTCCTTGCGCGTTCGAGGCAGGTGGAGGAACCACTAAACTAAATCCCCGGCCCTGCATCAGTTATTTATTAAGCACCTACACACAATTCAAAGGATAAGGCAGGACCCCTGCCCTCAAGACATTAATGTTCTAATTGTAAATAAAGGAAACACACATGAAAAGACACTTGTATGGAATATATTCAGTTTGTGCTACCAATGATTAGGCATTTTCTTCCTTGTTATTTCACCCATGTAGACTTCATTTCCAAGGTCACCTCCTTGCCCAAAACAGTTGGGTGAAGTTTTAGCCTTTGCTTTCCAGGCAGCTGGAAGCAGAAGGGGAAAAGGAGGGCATACTTCTTTCCTTTAATGATATTTCTCAGATAATTGTACTTATTACTTTTGTTCACATCCCAAAGGAATCTGAGAAATATATTGTAGGCTGTTGAGCATTCAAGTGAATATTACCAAGGAAGATGAGAAGAGGTTGGGGGACAGCAAGCTGGTCTGCCACATCATTATTCACATGCAGCTGTGCATGGAGCTAAGAAAAGGGGCTGAAAGGCAGGTGTGATAGTACATGCCTGTAATTTAGGCACTCTGGAAGGCTGAGGCAGGAGGATCACAAATTTGAACCTACCCTGAGAAATTTAGCAACTTAGCAGGACCCTGTTTCAAAAGAAGAAGGACAGGAGTTCTTTCAGTGTTCAGGCCCTCAGTTCAGTCCCCAGTACCAGCCCCCCCAAGGGTGTAGAGGGGCAACTGATTATTTTAGGTTGTCAGGTAGTAAAAGATAGGGATTCAAAAGATTGGGTACCGGGAGGGATTTAGCTCAGTGGCATCTTGCCTGCCTTGAAAGCTCAAGGTCCTGAGTTTGATCCTCGTTATCAGGGGGAAAAAAAAAGAATGGGGAAACTTTGGTCAACAAGAAGATCCTAGGGTTAGGGGGCTGGGGATTTAGCTCAGTGGTTCCGCTGCCTGCCTCGCAAGTGCAAGGTCCCAAGTTTGATCCCCGGTACCAAAAAAAAAGATCCTACGATTAGGAAATGGGAAGAGTGGCTGTCCCAGGAAAGAGTCCAGAGTAGAAGGTGAGGGTATTCAGAGGTGCTAGGACCAACTTACGGAGAATCTTATCTTGGAAGCTCTTAGAAATACTAAGAACAACAGGCCAGGTGGAGGAGTTCAGTACTGTATAAATGATAAGGAGTCACAATGTTTCTGAACCAAGGAAAAACATGCTTTAGCTTATGTGTTTGGATGGTTGGACGCCCCACCCGTGTGTGGGGCGGGCAGGGGGGAGGGGTAGGCAGTGTTGGGAGTAGAGAGGCCAGTTAGAAGGTTATCCCCGAGGGCCAGGGTAAACAACGAAGACCCATCCAGGCAGAAACAGTGGAAGAAGGAGACTCACCAGGCCTCAATGAGCAAGGGGTATGGTATGGGGAAACAGAGGGACATGATCTCAGAAATATATTCTGTCCTCTGGGCTCCCCGGGCTGGATGACAGCCTCATGAAGAGAGGAAGGACCTTGGTTGGCTGTAGGGAGAATGCGAAGCTCTGCTCCAAGACTCCTTGGGTTTGGAATACCAGCTGCCCCCAGCAGAATAGTTTCCATTCTGCGTAACTGGGGAGTGTGTGGGTCTGGCTAACCGCGAGGAGGGGCTGGGGAGCCAACAGACAGATCAAGTTGCTGTGGCAGTGGCTTTGTAGCTAGGGCCTGGGGGCTCAGTTGAGCAATGCTGCCAGCAGTTCTCCTACCTGAGATTGTATACTTCTTGACTGGCAGGGCAGAAGAGTGGCCCGAGCTAGGGTCTAGGAGCCTGCAGAAGGTACCTGATGTCAGGTGTGGGGCCAACAGTGTGCCAGAGGATAGAGCTAAGGGCTATACTGGCACTGGGGAGATGGCCAGCTTCCTTGCCTTTTCAGCATTCCACAGTGGGATCCTCCAGAGTGAACAGGGACCTCAGGGGTATAATTGTACTTGGAAAAAGCTATCTTTTTGTTTGAGTGATGCTAGACTTCAAAGACCTTGCCCTCACCCTTCAGAGGTCTGACTTCTGTGGTATGAATTGCAGAGCTCAGCCAGAGACATCTGGTGAATCCATTTCTTTTTCCTCTAGGCTGTTTAGGGACTTGGCCAGTAACTGCTCAGCAAATCATTTCTGGTTATAGAGTCATCAGTGACCACAGGAGCACGTTCTCCAGACATGGTTCCGAGCCTGGCAGCTTGTCCCCAAAATGATAGTGTCAGTTAAACTAAAGCACAAAGCAGACCTAAGCCACTGTTGACACGTAAGTCAGAGAGCACCCACTTTTCTGAGGCCTTTTGTATACAGAATCCCAGAAATTTCCCCTAGAGAAAACTGTGTCTGGCTAGAGTTGGACTGTCCCCCTGTGTTCCTGTCACAGGTCTAACCTGGAAGAGACAAGCAGTGAAGAGCTGCAGCAGAAGCTGTGGACAGGCAGAGGCCTTGCGTCCAGTGAAGTCATGGCCGCCTTCCACCCTGTTTTACTTTAGCACACTGCTGTGCAAGGGACTGGAGTGTTTACCCAAGTCCAGGGTGGAAGGGTGCTGCCTCTCCTTCCAGCCAAGTGTATTTGACTGTTCCTGTGATTTCCCTTTTGTCGCAGGATAGTTCTTTGTCCAGAACTTTTTGCAGTTGACTCAGGCTCATTCTGGGCTGTCTCTCCCAACTTATTATTGCCTCCAAACTGTACTCTAACTGTCCAAACTCTAGAGAGAAGGATGGGAGGGAGGCAGGCATGGAGAGCAATCCCGATCTTCATCTCCCTAGCGTGACAATGAAGCCAAGCATTTGGGTCCATGGGAGCTGCAGCGGGATCTGGCCATTAATTCATTGTCTCCTCCCCTGCGCTGTTCCAGCCAGTCACAGGACTCAGGAAAAGTGTGGGTGTTTGGAGGGGCTGCTATACTTAACTACGTCTGGGCCTTTTTAAATTTTAGCTCTTGGACCTTTGATCAAACTTGGATTTTTTGGGTTTCCTTTTGACAGAGTTACAGTTGCGGGGCGGGGGGTGAGGGTGGCAGTTAGGAGGAGCTGTGCTGAACTGAGATAAACAGTGACGTGGAGGTGGCAGCAGTGTAGGCTGTGGGTTGGGCTGGCCAGTGGGCCTGCTGTCTGGGCGGGCTGGGTGGAGGACTCCCACCCTGCACACTAGCCAGCTGGCTTGTGTTAAAGCACTGGCTGAAAATAACTCTCATTGTCTGGGAGCTGCTACTGTGGCAGGGTGGGCTGTGGCTGCCAAGAGGCCAAGGCAGCAGGAGCTGGTGCCTCCTACCTTCTGAAGCTCTTGCCCTTTGGGAGTAGTGCCCACTGCCCACACCCAGAGACACGTGGAAGGCAGGCAGGGCTGTTCCCTTTTGTCGGCTGGTGATGGGCCTTTGTGCCATGTGTTGCCCAATTTGTCACTTGGTTGGGGCAGATTTGTTGGTTGCAGGGGAGTCCTAGTAGGACACAGTGTTACAGCTCCTTCTACAGCAGCCACTTAGACTCCCAGAGTTTGTGCCTCTCACCACTTTTCACTTCTGCTTATCTATCCAATAGACTGATCTGCAGGTGCCAGGAAGGACTTGGTGGCAGCTATGGCCAGGGGCTCAGCAGTATGTTGAAAAGCATGTGGTACTCCCGATAGTGCCTCATTTTCCCATGGGGCAGTCGAGATTCAGCTCCCCAGAGCCCCATCCCCATGGGCTAAGCACAGGGCCACACTTGGGAGACAGTTCCAGCCATGGAAACTTTATGGGAGGTAGTTCTGAGAAAGAAAATGTCAATAAAATCACCAACTCATTTTCTGTACTTGCCCAAAATAACAGCCCTTGCTGGACTTCCCTAAAGTTTCCAAAAATCCCTTTCCCAGGAATATTTCAGACATCTCTCTGCCAGTCCCTCAGAGGGGCTGTACCATTTTTATCTGTCTTCCTAGTTTTATTTTGATCCACTGGACCAACAGAAACAGTTGAACAGGGACATTTTGGTGGCTCCTATTTATGTTTGTTGGGTTTTCCCCAGACCTGGCCCAAGAAGACAAGCAGAGTAGGGGTGAGTCCCAGAGCAGGGCCCACAGCTTTGAAGGAAACTCCAAACTCCACTGGCATTTCCCTTCCCCTGCAGTGGGGAGGAAACAAGGAGGGGCTGTAAGGGCTAGGGGTACGGGGCAGGAAGGGGAAGGGAACTCCCTCCCTCTCTGTGTCTTCACTGGGCCAGTAGAACCGGAGATGGAGAGTAAGGACACTTTGCTGACATGGAACCCACAGAACAGGCAATCTGCTTGGCTGTGAACTGGCAGTAAACCAAAGCAGTCTTGCTGGAGGAGCATCAAATCCATGCCTTTTGGCTTCTTCCTGTTGTGGATTTTTCTTATTAGACTTCTTGCTGATTCCCTGTGACTTAGGAATCAACTATAGTTGCTTTCAGTTTGAGTTCATCTTCCTCTCCTCTCATCTTATATTGTGACTTGTCTCCCTTACACCCTACCTCAGGTCTCCCTCTCCTCCAATCCCAAGTTCAGTGTTGTTAAAATTGCCTCCTAGTCTTGGTGGGATCAAAGAAGGGGTAAAGGATTCCTCTGAAGTTAGTGTTGAGAAGGAGGGGCGGGAGCAGGGATAGAGAACCTAGAAGAAGGCAAGTTGCTGGGATGTCAGACATTTCATAGGCTTTTCAGGAAAAGGGAGAAGAAAACTGTTTCAACACCTACAATGTTTCAGACACATAGACATAAAGTGTTTATCATTTGATCCTTTTAAAGCCCTGTGAAGTAGTGAGATTATCCCCAGCTTATGTAGTAGTTTACCAAGGTTTGATTGTTCTGAAGAGCCCAAAGTTGATCTTGGGCCTCTGACTTTACATTCTGTGCCCTGTACTCTCCAAGAAAGCTGGTAAGCAAGGGTCTCACTGAGCAGAAGTTTGGCTCAGCTTGTGCTTCTGAGAGCATACAGTCTCTGTGGAACCATTGAAGAACAATGTTGGAGAAACAAACCTTTGACTGAGCCCAGAACCATGTCAGGTTTGTTCCCTAGTTGTCTGCTGGTTGTCTTCCTAAGGGCAGAACAGCTTCCTCAGGACACTGGAGCCCTGCTGAACTCGTGAGTATTATCAGGGTGGGCAGGAGCCTTGATGCCCTTGTCTGGCAGGAAGTGAACTGCCCTGGTCCTGCCATCTTGGCTGGTGGCTCCCACCATAGTCATTGACCTGCTTCTTGTGAGAGGCTGGAAGTGGGGATTTCCCTTACCAATCCCCCCCTCTTCAGCCTGGGGAAGCAGAGAAGGCTGGGACCACTGTCCAGAAAGTGCCACCCAAAGCTCTAGACAGGAGGATATGGGCCTTCGTGTTTTTTTCACATGCACGAATTCTGGGAGTCTTAAGTGGCTTTGTAGGAGAAGCTATAACACTGTGTTCCCACCCTGTGTTCCTATTAGGGTCCCCTCACTGACCAACTAAAGAATCTGCTCCAAGCCATTGACCCCAGGGGTTCATCTTTTCCAAAGATGTAGTTTGACCAGGTCCCTGGAGTGTTTCATGTTCTTAGGCTAGCATTCCCAAAGGAGGTGACTTTGCTCAGTCTTTTTTTTTTTTAATTAAATTCTTTTATTGGTACATTGTAG